>QLTV01002149.1:2209932-2226013 GCA_003457575.1 Thermophis baileyi
TGATGCTCGGCTGAACGGCAGAAGCAATCCACTTTTGGACAGTGGCCGCGTGCAAAGTGAAGGCCTGAGGCACCCCCGCCGAAGTTTGAGGAGCGTTGGCTAAGGCCTGGTCCCGGGTGGCCTGGGTGGCTGGAGGGGAAGGCAGGCCGAGCCCTGCTGGGCCCCAGATCAGAGGGGCCTGCCTGGGTAAGGCTGGATCATCCAGATCCATGTGAACATCCCTCAGGAGGGTAGGGCCGGATTGATGCCCGACATGGCTAGACGCGCCAGGCAAGGTGCCCTTAGATGCGTTCCTCTCGCATATTCTCTGCAGAGCCTTGTCCCTACGCCTTTCTGCCCTTTGCACAGACTTAGAAGGAACCCCAGACCTCTCAGCATGCTCAGCCGACCCCTGAGGGTCATCATCAGGGGTAGGTCGATTTGTCTTCTTGAGCCTTTTCCCCCCTTGCTTTTCAGAGGGGGTGGAAGAGGGCTGCGCCATGTGGAGGCTGTGCTGACACAAAATGGCCGCCTGAGGTAATTGACTGTGAGGCAAATGAGCAATAAGTGGTGCTTGACCACGTGCCTTTGCCCAGCGTTCTAGGCCCTGATCGCCACAAACTTAGGCTTCTATGAACCCAGACAGGCCCCAAAACGCCCGCCCGAGCAAGCTACGAGGGTGTAGTGGCGTTAGAGGAGAAGGCCAATAAGTGCCCAATCAAAATGGCGGCGACCGCGAGCCGGCGGCTCCAGCGGCAGTAGAGGGACCGGAGTCAGGCACGGGGAGGCCGCGAGCACGCTCAAGCTGATCGCTCCCCCTCCGGTTAGAAAGCACGCTCAAAATCGTTGGTGGGTAGCAGGAGAGGCAGTAGTGGGCAAGGGACGGCCGCAACGGAGCCGCGCTCTTCAGGCCGCCGCGCGCAGTCGCAGCGGCGCGCGAGGCCTTTGAAATGCAGTCCGACAGTCAGCTGAAACCAATTAACCAATTTCGCTGTCTTCGCCTGGCGTGCAGGGGATCAGAAGATCCACCCCTCGTGGCAGAACGGGCCGAAGCCCTGTCAATGCCACGGAACTCCTGCTCCCACGAAAAAATCCACGCTTAAGAAGAAAACACGCTTAACTCACAGAACAGGAACCAGCAGAAAGGAAGGAGCTCTGAGGCCACAACCACTCGTGCTGAGGACCGAGTCAATAACTGGTCTTCGGCATCGTCAATAACTGGGGTCTGACAGGGCGGATCCCAGCATGTATCAAGAATTGACAGACTCGGTCCTCATCGCTGAGTGGTTGAGGACACCCATCCTGACTGCTGGCTCCTCCCACGATGGAGAAGAGCTTAGTTTTAACAGTATTTTGTTGTGTACCACTGAATCGGCTTTGCAGAAGTCTATGTAAATTGCATCTATTGCTTTACCCTGGTCAAGTTGTGTGGTCCAAATGTTTCTGCAGTGTAGGAGTTGCAGATTACAGGACAAATTTTTTCTGAAACCAACTGCTTGTTAGAGAGTAGGTTGTTTGTCTCTAAGTGGAGGGTGATGGATTGGTTTATGATTGATTCCATAACTTTATACAGGTGACGCAACACAGTGAGATTGGTCTGTAATTTTCAACTAAGCTGGGGTCTCCCTTTTTGAAGATAGGAATGACCATTGCTAAAGACCATAGGTTGGGCAAGGAGCTGGTTCTGAAAGATACCTCATAGATAGTGCTTAGAGGTTTGGCTATGGCAGTGGAAAGCTTTTTCAGGAAGTAGGCACATAATCCATCAGGGCCAATAGATAGAGATGGCTTTAGGTTGCGTAGTGCCCTTTCAACGTTATCTTCTGTAAAATCAATATGTAGCAGATAGTTGCAATTAGTTGTGGTACGACTAGGAAATGAGGGGCAGACGCCATTGCTGTTGACAAAGACTGAACTGAAAAATGTGTTGAAGAGGTTGGCCTTAACGGCTTCATCATTACAGTCTTCCCCGTTAGGCCCTTTTAGTGGTGGGATAGTTTTTGAGTCTTTAAGTTTGGCGTTTACGAAATTATAGAAGGCTCGGGTGGATTTTGTGTGTAATAGCTCTTCCTCCTGTGATAATTGGATATGTCTAATTAATTAATATGTCTAATAATATAATTGGATAATATAATGATAATTGGATATGGCTAGTCTATGGTGACATGATAGCAGTATTTCAATATTTGAGGGGCTGCCACAAAAAAGAGAGGGTCAACTTATTTTCCAAAGCACCAGAAGGCAAGACAAGAAACGATGGATAGAAACTAATCAAGGAGAGAAGCAACCTAGAATCAAGGAGAACTTCCTAACAGTGAGAACAATTAACCAGTGGAACAGCTTGCCTCCAGAAGTTGTGGATGCTTCATCCCTGGAGGTTTTTAAGAAGAGACTGGACAGCCACTTGTCTTACATGGTATAGCGTCTCCTACTTGAGCAGAGGGTTGGACTAGAAGACCTCCAAGGTCTCTTCCAACTCTATTCTGTAACTAACTAACTTTTCCAAGAAAGTTTATGTGGAAAAGAGATGAGGAGGCTAAAAAAATGTATGGGTTTTTTTACATGTCATTTCAATAAAAAAATGAAAACAAACGAAGCCTGAACTATAACAGAACTATGTTAAACTGCCTTACAGTTAGCTTTAATTATTTTTGTTGTTTTGTTACCTGTTTTACTGGCATCTGTTGATTTTAATCTCACATACCTTTTTATTGTAAATGGCTTGGGAGAAAACATATTCAAGGCTGCTGATTTTATTTAATTCTTAAATTGCTTAGAAATTATTCCTTTTCATATTTTGTATGAACCTGTGAGATTTAAAAATATTCTGGATTCTAGAGCAAGGTGTGTGTGTGTGTGTGTGTGTGTGTGTGTGTGTGTGTGTGTGTGTGTGTGTGTGTGTGTGTGTGTGTGTGAAGCTATGGAAGACATTTCTATAGGAATCATGTTTAGTTCCCATTTTTTTCCATTTTCTTAAGTTATCTTTGATTTAGTTGATGATAACTTTAGCTCTTATGTGGTCTAGTTTTTAAAAGATGGATTTAACTAGAATTGTGCAAAATGTTCCATCCTAGAACATTGCAACTCTGAAACAGATGTTCCAGAACTGCCAATTGTTCTGGAAATGGCCCATTTTGAGGTTAGACCACATCCAGAATGAATCATAATGACTCTTTTAAAGGACAGAATGTTCTAGGATAAAATGTTTCATGCATTTCTCATTTTAACTCTTTTACATGGTTTTATATTTTTCTATCAATTGCTTATATGGCTTAGGGATGGAAAGGTGTGTGTGTGTGTGTGTGTGTGTGTGTGTGTGAGAGAGAGAGAGAGAGAGAGAGAGAGAGAAATAGCTTTGCTATTTAGAAGAAATCAATATAGACAGCTAATTTAATATCACCTACATTCTAAATAGTTTGATAAAACACTGATTTTATTATGAATTATTTTCAGTAATAATGCATTATAAATGATTAGGAATAAACCCACATTATAAATGATTAGGAATAACCCACATTATTTTAATATCATCAGATCTATAAGCATTCATTATTACTGAGAAGATTGTGCTTACGACAAATATATTTTTAGAAACAAAAAAGTTTCCTCAGTTAGTAAACAAAATATCAATTATGAACTGTGAATATTTGTAATTTTTAAAATAACATATTGATAAACCAGAGGGTACATTACCATTACCAAGATGATTTTCTATAAAGTTAAAATACCATACAAGCAAAGCAGATTAAATCTAAACCTTGTAGTTCTTGAAACATAAAGACGACATCCTATTATTTTTAATGTTTTAATTGATGTATTTTTTTCATGTTCTTTTAGACTTATGTGCAAAGCTTCCCTTATAAAGTGCTATTTCACATCCCTTTACAGTTATTTTTACACTGGGGTTTTATTTTTTGTTTTTTTAAATGTATTTCCCTTTTTCTAGCTGTAGGTCTAAAATATTTTGATTTTAAAAGAGAAAATAATTACTATAGGAATTAGCACACTGGAATGAGAAAACAAAATCCTTAGCTTTTCCTGAGCAGCGGGTTATACAATCAGTGCATTTTTATTCCTTCATTTCATTTATGAGCAAGTTTACTAGACGTCTTGGATTGGTTTGAAACCACCTAATGACGTCAATGAGCCAGAGAAATTAGAGCTAAGCTAGACAGCTGCAGTGCACTGAATCTACAGAGGCTTTATTCTTTTCTCTCATGGTGACACCCAAGACAGATATTATCCACCAGACACTCCTGGAACAGCACCAAAATGAGAGTGTTCCACATTCAGTATCTGGAAATGGCTGCAATTAGAACAGGTCAGAGAATCTCCGAAATTCTGTTGCACATTGTGATTGTTAATAACAAAAGAAATAGTTGCTTTAATAAAGCTGCACAGACATTCACTGCAAAAGCTTATTACTGATCTCTAACATTTTTTTCAAGAGGGCAAGCGTTGTTTTATAGAGAAAACAAAAGTGATGGTTTTCATTTACTTCTCTTTCCATAACATATACCTTTGTTCTTTTGTGGCGTTAACTTAAAAGCCCAATAAATAAGTAGCATGGTTCAAGAAAACATACCTTTAAAAAGAAGATCTTGGATACAAATTCTCTCTCTCTCTCTCTCTCTCTCCCCCCCCTCTCTCTCTCACACACACACACAAACACACACACACACACACACATCAATAAATTATGGACCAATTATACAGTATATATACAGTAATTCACACATTCCTACAAAGCATTCTAGCCTCTCCCGGCTACTAAAAATAGCACTAACTCTATATGTGGAAAGCCAATTGATCCCACTCAAGTACTCTTAGTTATTTCTTTTGGGCTTATTGCAGCTTATATTGATTTTACAATATTCTCTGATCACATATTTTTTTTTCTAGTGGAATCCTGCCTTGCATTATGTACTAAACTTGACTTTAGGGAAATCATTAGAAAATATTACATAAGATAGTATAAAATATAGGAGTGAGGCTTTGTATCTCTTATTAAATTACACACCTTCATGAGATATAGGAGAGATCTGCTCCTTCTTCAGATGGACTATTAAGAAAAGCTATCCCAAAAGAACAGTCTTCCGAGAACAGTTCCTTCCACATGGAAGAGTGTTCATCACCATGGTATCTAATGGATGCAGCTGCTGATTTTAAGGCCATACAAGGTGAAAGAAAATTCAGACTATGGACAAAGAATATAGCAAGCAGCCAACACACAATCCCCGTGCCCCCCCCTTTTTTCCTAATCTTTTCCAACTCATGACCAAGGATTATTCCAAGAAAAGGTTTTAATATGCAGTCACAGCCCCTGATTCACCCAATGTTACAGTGGCATCAGATGATGTTATCATTCAGTTGTAATACTAGCTTGTTTATTGTCTTCTTATTACAGGAAGGAAAAATATGAACAAACAAACCAGGAAATAACAATAAAACACCTTTGCATCTCTGGTTAGGAAAATGCATGATTGAAATAGGGGATTTCTCTGTAAGAAATTGGACGGTGCTTCAGAGATTCTACTCCCTGGGGCTGTGTACATGTTTAGTTTCCAAGTCAACCAAAGAAGAAGAAAAGGGAAAGGGAAAAGAAAGAAAAAGGAAATTATGCCTCTATATTAGATTAGTGACAGCCAGTTTGGAGTAGTAAATAAGATGCCAGGCTGGAAACCACGAGATTGTGAGTCTTTGAGCCTCAGGAAGCAGGCAACGGCAACCCATTTCTGAAAAAGTTGCCACGAAAACTGCATTGATTTGTCCAGACAATTGCCAGGAGTCAAGACTAATAGGGAAGGAGGACAGAACACCTATTGATATTGGGTCACAACTTATGAAATGAAAATTGTACTGACATTAAAAAGTTGTAGTCTATTGAATTATAAAAAGTTAAAAAGTGAATATAAGTACACATGAGGCATTCTGAAGTGAGGGAACTGCAGCTTGATTAGTAACCATATTATTAATCCTACCAAATAAACTTACTTGCAATCCTTCAGCAACTCTTTTTTTATATGTTAAAGAAGCTTGTAAATGCATATACTGAGATAGACAGACAGACACAATAGATATGTGAAGTATGGATGTTCAATTCAAATTCCAATTATAGCTTCCAGCAAAGGGACTATGGATGATAGCTATAAGCATTTGCTATCTGTAAACCTTTCCAGACCTATAAATCTAAAGAAAGGAAGGTACAATTTAAAAAGTCTACTTCACTCCCCCCATTACTTTTCTCTTCCCCTTTTTCTACTTAAACAGAACACTTAAGGGTACAATTCAACATATACAGTATGTTACAGTATATACAGTATTTGACAATGTATAAATGAAATTCTGTAACTGTCTCTTCTGTTGGGTTTTCTGGAGTTATGTTGTGATTTTTTTGCTAGAAGAATAGAATAGAATAGAATAGAATAGAATAGAATAGGAATAGAGGAGAATAGAGTAGAATAGAATAGAATAGAACCGAACCGAACCGAACCGAACCTGAAAGGGACCTTGGAGGTCTAGTCCAGCCCTCTGCTCAAACAGGAGAACCTATATCATTTTAGACAAGTGACTATCTAGTCTCTTCTTAAAAACCTCCAGTGATGGAGTGCCCATGATTTCTGAAGGCAATTAACCACTGGTTAATTGTCCTCACTGTTAGGAAGTTTCTCCTTAATTCCCGGTTGCTTCTCTCTTTGATTAGTTTCCAACCATTGTTTCTTGTAGAACTTCTTTCTCTAAAAGGAGAACTAGAACTGATGTCCAGTTTTTATATTTGGCTATGTTAGTTAATTGCCAGTAAGACTTGTTCTAGTTCCCTGAATCCAATGCTGGCTTTAGAAAGTTAATTGGCAGAGATGGCCAAGACCCTTTTGCCTGGCCATTCCAGCTAAGTTTTTTTATGGGAAAATAATTGGTCATATTTATTAATTATATCTCATTTGGATTATTGAATGTATGGCAGTCCTTGAAAAGTGTTCATAAAGTACAGTGCAAAATAGAAAATGCAGATAATTTGGGAACAATTCCAAATTTGGGAACTTGTGAATTTGGTTCACTGGTTTTCTCTTTGTTTTCTTGCACTAGTCAAGGCGCTGATTCTGCTCTGCAAAACCTAAATCTATAAAACAGGAACTCAGAAGGTCAGAAGGGAACTTGGAGATCATTCAATCCAACCTTTTTCCACATTTTTCCTAATCATTAAGACTTTGCCTGTAATTTTTTTCTTTCATAAATCAGGAAGCATAGCAAAATGGATTAGTTCATATATTACACTAAACCAGGATTTTACAAAAATTAACAAGCCATATGGTCGGATTCCCCCAAAGACCTGAACCATAATAACACAGGCTCACACATCATCTTAAAAGAATCAAAATCAACTGCTTTCAAGGATCTGAAACTAACAAAATTCATGTTTGGGAAAACTTGGGGAAATCTCAGCTGAAACAATTTGTGTAGCACTCAGATATTTCTGTAGTCATATCAGAGGTGGGTTCCTGCCGGTTCGGACCGGCTCTATAGAACCGGTAACGGGAATTTCCCCCCTGCTCGCCAAACCAGCAGCGATGACCAGCTGGACACGCCCCCATTTTTTGCTTCTGCGCACACGCAGAAGCGGTTTTTTGCTTCTGCGCATGCACAGAAGCTGGGTTTTTAGCACTGCGCATGCGCGCGCCCACGCGGCGCATGAGGAAGCGAATTGGCAGTGAGATAAGCCAGAACCCACCCCTGAGTCATATATATGCATGCATACAATACATAATCATTTGGATTTTCTCCTCAAGCAACTATTTAATATAAACCCATGTGTGTGCTTTTTTTTTTACTGCATATGGCTTATGCTCTCTTGAGTTTGCAGTTAAAAGCTTTCCCCATGTTCAGAATGAGTAATTGCATATGAGCCCGACAGCCATAGGGAAAAACATCTGAAGGTCACTGTTGCTATTTTTTTTTATTTTTTTTTTTTTTGCTTCAAGACAATACAATGAAATGATGTATTCCCAGTTTTGCCAGTCAAATAAATTGCTGTGGGGTTCAGCATCATTAAAGTACAAACGCAGCCAAACTGAGTCCTATTATTTACTCATTAAACTGAGCACTCAATAAAGAAATCAATTGGATTTTTTTTTCAATGAACACCACGATGCAGAGATACGCAACTATTTTTTTATGAGTCATAAGTATTTGCCAATTTTTGGTAAACAGCTTCCATATTGGTTACATAAAAACACCCTGCCTCTTGCCCATTCACAACCTATAAATATGGGTGTATTTCTAAATATTCTTTTCAATAATTTATTCATTCATTTATTCAATATACACGGCTGCCCACCTACTATGTGACTCTAGGCAGTTAACACCCGGCTAAAAACATTAATCAAAGAATGGAACAACTATTAAAACATATCCCACCCGAGGTAGCTGATGCATCCATAACAATTATACTCTTAGAACAATTATACTCATTCAATGGCTGGGGGAAAGAGCCTGGTCATTCCTTCCTAAACTGTAAAAGTGCTGAGGTGTTTTGGACATTAGAGGTTAAGTGCTTAAAAATAAAAAGAGTACTGCAGGGGGGAAAAACATTTCTAAGCTCTCACCTTTGTTTCCTGGGCTGGGAAAAAGATGAAAAGACTTATTTTGGAGAAGACAGTCACACAGATATTTGGTAACGCAGACCCAGTCAAATCAGCCTTTGAATTGTCCTCAGAAACATAATAGCTGCCAGTGCAGCTCTCACAATATAAATATAACATTACAGAAATGGTTCTGACCTGCCAGCCTGTAAAAAAGTTGAAGTTTCTAGTATGCAGAGGCAGTCCTACCTAAAGTTTCTTCCACTTTTGGGATAACAAGGGCATGAATGACTGATATCAAAGCCAGCGTGTTTTTTCTTTCTTCCATTCACTTGTTTCTGATTCTCTGTGACTTCCTAGACAAATCCCTGTAGGTTTTTTGGCAAGGTTTTTTTTGAGCAGTGCTTTGCCATTGCTTCCTTCTTAGGACTTAGTTAGAGAAAGTAACTCACCCAAGATCAGGGGTGGGTTCTAACTTACCTTGCCACCGGTTCGCTTCCTCCCGCGCCGCGTGGGTGCGCGCGCACAAGCGCAGTGCAAAAAAAATAAATAAAATCCCCCCCCCCAAAAAGCCGAAAACAATATGGTGACGCATGTGCAGTGCCAGAAACTCGGCTTCTGCACATGCGCAGAAGAAAAAAATAATTCAAATTTTTTTTTTAAAAAAAATGGCGGCGCCCACGGACTGGCACCGACCGAACCGGATCCGTGACATCATCGTGACGTCACCAGTGGGTTGCTACCGGTTCGGGTGAACCGGTCCGAACCAGGAGGAACCCACCTCTGCCCAAAATCACCCAGATGGTCTTGTGCCCAAGGCAGCGCTAGAATTCAATCATACGATTTCTAGCCTGGTGCCTTAACCGCTACACCAAACTGGCTGTCTATACCAGTGAAAGCTGAACAAAGAGTTCCCCCACATGCTAATCAAGCAGAAGCCATGAATCCAGGAGAAGACCTAAATCATGAACTTGTTCCTTCAGAAGCCTCATCAAGTGCCAGCTATCTTAGGTTTCTTGACAAGATATAATTTCTTCTTGCTAGGATTCAATATCAGTTTGTTTTGTCTCATCTTATTGGCATCACCCACTTCATCTGCTGTCCAGTCAGTGTGAACATACAAAAGTGGGTTTCCTCAAATACTGATGATACCTGAAATGGACACTTGATCTCCCCCAGCATTCACACAGATTGTATATCACTGTATCGTTCAAAGCAAGAGATATGACCCCTCCCCTTAAGGAAATATTTACCACATCCCAAATCCAACTATACATATTCTGTTGTAGCTACTCAAAGGAGCCAGCTAGGACAGGAGCCTAACCCACAGTTGGCAAAATTCTTGCCATTAAGAACTATGTACACATTTTCAAACACTACACAATCAATAGAATGCCAGATAACTTCACTCCGGTTGACTCCAGTTCTTCCACTTGTATCTGACTAAGCGAATGCAAATGATTTTGTGAGGAAAATGTCTTGCAAACCTACCTCAGCTACTTAAAGTGAGATCATTCTTTCTGTGTTTCTCAATAGGCTATGAATCACCTTAAACAGTAAAAACTGCATTTTAGCATTATTAAATATTTTAATTGATATGCTTATGAAAATTATTTTGCACACATTTCAAGAAATTACACCGGTTCCCCCTATTTCTGATATTATGGCAAGACAATAAGAATGGCAAAGTATCCAATATTTGCTACATATTGTCTACAAAATAGTAAAAATTGTTACTGATGGTAGAAGACAATTACCTTATATTGAAAAAAATTATAGATGTTAAAAAAAGCATTGAAGCTTTCTCAAAATAAATTCTCTAGTTGCTTTTCATAATAATTTGATTTGATGATGTGTCATCAAGTTAGTGTTGCTACTTAGTGATGACATAGATACTGTAGATCTCTAGGATTATCTGTCCCTAACCTGGTCCTTCAGGTCTGCCTATAATGTAGCCTTCCTCACTCAATAATTGAGTCCATTCACCTTGCAGCAGGTTCTTTCCTTCATCTTTCCCAGCATCAAGACTTCTCAAGAGACTTCGATCTTCACATACAGTATGTATCCAAAGTATGCTAGTTTGAGCTTGGTCATTTTGTGCCCCAAATAAGAACTCTGGATTGATTTGTTCTATGAACTTTTCATAATTAAAATCAATAATTCATGCATCCTTTGTCTTCATTTAAATATGCATTCTTTGCCTTCATTTAAAATAAATTCTAAGTTTATGAAAATATTTTCAGACCCTGCTTTCTCTGTCCTAAACAGAAAGTAAAAGGGGGGAGAATAACTGAAGACTGAAGTTTAATTTATGAGATGTAGGAAAGACAATCTCTTAGTGTAATACAAACATCTGTATTAAGTGTCCTGAGTTGCAACAGATCCTGGAGAAAGAATCTGATCCTATTTTGTGTGTATTTGCAAATATGCCAGTTATGAGTAAAATTGGAGGAATAGAAGAATTAGCCCTAATAATTGATTATTATTTTTTAGGAAAATGAAACTGATTTTTAAAAACCCATTACAAATCTAACTCTGTACAGAATTTACCTTACGTGTAATTTAAACTCAGAGTTCAAGGTTTGCTTTCTGAATAACAGAATAACAGAGTTGGAAGGAACTTGGAGGACTTCTAATCCTGTTCGAGCAGGAGAACCTATACCACTTCAGACAAATGGTTGTCCAATTTTTTTCTTAGAAACCTCCAGTGTTGGAGCACCCACAACTTCTGGAGACAATTGATCTATGGATTAATTGTTCTAACTATCAGGAAATTTCTCCTTAGTTCTAGGTTGGTTCTCTCCTTGATTAGTTTCCATCCATTGCTTCTTGTTCTGCCTTCAGGTAATTTGGAGAATAGGTTGACTCCCCCCTTCTTTGTGGCATTAATCAATTAATTCTGTATTCATCTAGATTTATTTAAATCCCTATTATTTATTTTATGCACATGACAAATTGCCTTTCTTTGTTTCTCTGTCTCTCTGTGTGCATGTATTAAAGAAGAAAACAAGATTACAAAACTTAAATTATTTTAATGAATTTTAAGTTTTAATCTACTATCTGTAACAAGGCAGCTTTATACAATTTATTTTCTCTTTAAAGTCATAATAAATGTTATTAGAATTATAGACAGTTCAGGCAGAATACAATGATGCTAAAACTTAATCACATTTCACAATCTCAGAGTCTGGTATCTGGAGATTATTCATTTAGGATTCTTAATTAACTATTATGATACTAAGCATAAAATTAAAACAATGTCCCAAATGTATAGGGCACAAGTTACCCTTTACCTGATGTTAATGATAATATTAAGTTGTTATAGAGATAATTATCACCCATGTTTGTTTACAATCATTTAGGAACTGTACAGTATGAATATACAGAAACAATACTCTTATCCACTATGAACTGGGGATTGTAGCATTAGTCATAATGAGAAAGAAAATACGAGATGATATCCTTAACATTTCCTTTGAGAAACATCTAGACTTCCAATTTGTCTGCTGCCCTTAGATGTGATGAACAATGCTGCCCTGTTGCCAGTGCCGAAACAATACTCCCTTGCCTGTTGATAAAAAGTATTCCTCGACTTACAGCCATTCATTTAGTGACCATTTGAAGTCACAACAGCACTGAAAAAAGTGCCTTATGGCCATTTTTCACACTTACAACCGTTGCAGCATCACCATCGTCACATGATAAAAACTCAGATGCTTGGCAACTGGTTCATATTTATGTTAGCTGCAGTGTCCCAGAGTCATATAATCATCTTTTGTGACCTTCTGACCAGCAAAGTCAATGGGGAAGCCAGATTCACTTAACAACCTTGTTTCTAACTTAACAGCTACAGTGATTTGCTTAACAACTGTGACAAGAAAGGTCATAAAGTGGGGCAAAACTCACTTAACAACTGTGTCACTTAGCAACAGAAATTTTCGGCTCAATTGTGGTCATAAGTCAAGGAATACCTGTACTGATTGAATTTTTCTAAAAATGATACCTTAATTCAAGGGTCCCCAATCCCCAGGCCGCAGCCCACTACTGGGCCTTGAGCTTTTCGGAACCAGGCCATGGAAGTGGTGGGCAAGCACCTGCGTGCACCTCCCCATCTGCACGAGCAGCAGGTGAATGCGTGCACACTCCATTTGCATGAGCGGCAGTCACGCATGCCCGCCATTCATGCAAATGGAGCTGCGCGCACATGCACTTGCCTACCGCATGCGCAGAGCCATCCCCTCTCCCTCCTTGTCAGTCCACAAAGCCAAAAAGTTTGGAGAACTCTGCCTTAATTAATTTAATTCTCATCTTATCAGTCAATACACATTATTATACCATGCTTTGCTGAAAATTTAATACTAGTTTCACACAACAGAAATTAAAAGTCATATTCTTAAACTGTGTTTGCAGTGCACTGAGAAATGATGAGCAATTTGAGGAGTTGCAGCTGCCAGAGCCAGGATACAAACATTATTTGTCTTTGTTTAGTTCTTGGATGGAGCCACCATTTCTGTCTGCACCTATAAAGATGGCATCACACATTCTATTTGCTGAGGCTCCTGCTTCATTTCTTCTCAGTGGAGACAGAAATAGCCTAAAAATAACCTTGGTAATATCACCCATGAAAATCAATGGGAAAGTCAACTTCTGTCCAAAGATATTTGTATCATTGTATAGCTGCTAACCCAGATACCACTGTAAGTTTCATGGATGGACATATTCTGGTCAAACCTTGGGGTCCCAAGCAGAATTTAAGACTAATGAGTATTTGTAAACAAACAGATGCTAGGACTTACTTGCTGTGTTGTTATAGTTATTTCTCCAGCTTTCATTCCAACATATGTCCAGGAAGAAGGAAGTTTATATGTAAATTTGTTATACTATATTACAACTTATATACCACTCCAATCAGGAAATGAAGTTGAGAACATTACTTGTTACATATAATGATACCGTACTAAAATGCAACTTAGAACCAAAAATATTAAAAGCCATAAAAAACAGCAAAACAAATCATAACCATCAACACAACTGGACTTATCATAATTCTCAGTAAATGCCAGCACTAATTCTCCAGGACAATTTAGCTTCTTATACCCCATCCCCAAAGGTCCTATGAAAGAGCAAAGTCTTAACTGGTTTATGAAACAACAGCAGGAATAATCCTTCCTCTATCTCTGGGGCTATGTATTTATTTTGTCAAATTTATATGGCTGCCAATTTCACATGAAGATATGAAAGTATGCTGTAAAAATATACAGGATATGCTGCTCCAAAGTAGAGGGGAGGCAACCATGGGATTGCTTGCCAAAATTGCCCATACTTCCACAGATATTTCACAGAGGGCTCAAAAAGATACCATGATTGATTCTATTGATGGCAGCTGTAAGATCTAGCAAGACCAAAGGGTTGCACACATCCGCTCAAATCACATCAGAGGTCATTCATAAAAGTGATCAGTGTCATTTCACTGCCTGAAAGCTGGTTGAAAAACTCTAGATAATCTGCTATGACCAGGGCTCTCTATAACTAAAGGATCATCACTTCCCAGAAAGGCAAGGTTGGAAACAGTTGCTTAAAATAGTTAAATTGAATGACACAATAGTCTCCTCCCAAGAATTACCTACTGCCCTTATCCAGTCTTCTGGTATCTCCTTACCAGCTTTCACAAAACAAGTGAGGCAGTTATCTAATCCCAGGTGGCATTGCTGCTGTCACAGAGGACCCTGCCCTCATATTAATAGGCTCAAACTATTCCCAGATAACCTACAAAAAAAGGAAGCCGATTACTTAATATTGTTTACATACTTCTACCACTACATGGCACCAATGAAAACGTTACCCGTTTTTTGTATCTGTGTAAATGGTTGTGTCCTGCTGTAACACTGGTTTTATTTTATCATACATGATGGACAGTCAAGCCGGTTTTATTGCTACAAACAGCAAAACTGTATTTTGTCATTTGAGCTTTTTGAGCTTCCCAAAGCTGGGTGTCGAAGAACTTCAGGCTGGGCTTTGCACTTCATTTCATTTTAGGAAGGTGAGGGAAGATGGTCTCTGTGCCTGTGTTACTTTCTCCTGGACTGGTTTCAGTTAGAGTTGGCAACTTAAGGTTAATAAGGAATAGAAAGGAGACACTGCATTAGTCTCTCTCTGTCTGTCTGTCTGTCTGTCTCTCTCTCTCTTTCTGATTATTTTTTAATTATTAGCAATTTGGCAGCTGGTGATTTCTGGTATGTTATCTAGTATATCTGTATATATTATTCAAAGGAGGGAGTAATCACACAAATTTGTTTATTAATGCAGGTGTTCCAGGCATCATAAAGTTTGAGAATTCCTGGTATAAATGTAAAAAAAATGTAAATGTTAAAAAATATAATGTAGATTGAATGGATAGATGTTCTTGAAATCAGTAAGAATGGGTAAAATGAAGAGCTAAATGTTTGTGATCATAGGAATAACAACAAACTTTGAAAACTGAAGAAACATACCTTTACTGCAATAAAGCATGCTATTTGTTCATTAAAAACTAAAATACAATTCTGTACTAACTGGTGATTCCCCCTGACAAAATATTGGTTGTGTGTGTCTCTCTGTGTGCTCTGTTTTAGTGCCATCTTGTATTTTATCTTCTGTAAAACAAATTCTTCTCTTCTCTAACTACTTTACTGTGGCAGATAGCCTCCATTTTTCAATACTTCCAATTTTTCTTATTGTAAAGAGCAAAATATTACTCAGAACTGCTCAGATTTCTTCAAGAGTTATGTTTATTTCCTCCACAGAATAGCTTTAACGGAGGTTTCCTGTTTGCATATATCTTCACAATGATGAAATATAAAACTAGAACTATAAGCAGGAAATTTATCCAGAATCCAGCAATAGCTTCAAAGTTAAGCCATGATGCAATTCAAATATGGATAATGTAATATCCACTGTATTATACTGAAGCCTCATATTACTTACATTCATCTTTCCTTACTTTGTATTATTCATGTAGCTGTAACACCTCCCATTTTGATTCTATATTCTATATTGTTAGCTATAAACCTATCATAGAGCCCCAAATTTCTTTAATGAATACTGCTGCTAAAGCTGCGGAGGGTTTAAATTATATTTTCCTTATTAATAGCTATTGCCAGGGAAATTTTTAAAAAAGATGATTTTAGCAGTAGCACTTTGTCCCAAAGGTGTTTTTTCAGGAGGCAACTGGACTTCCTTGTTTTCCAGTGTTTTTCCAGTTGCCTCCTGAAAAAGCACCTTTGGGACAACCATTTATTTATTTATTTATTTATTTATTTATTTTATTTGTCAAACATGTACAAGATAGCAGGTATAGGTATAAACATAAACATAATCAAAGTGAATACAGATAGATGAGGACAATAGGACAGTAGGACAGGGACGGTAGGCACGCTGGTGTGCTTATGCACGCCCCTTACAGACCTCTTAGGAATGGGGTGAGGTCGACAGTACCCCAGGTCGACAGTACCTCACCGACAGTCTAAGGTTAAAGTTTTAAAGTT
>QLTV01002149.1:2226763-2246999 GCA_003457575.1 Thermophis baileyi
CTTGAGGGACACCACTATTGACAGGTGCAGGATTTGATAGAGAACTCTCTATTTTAACAACTTGTTGTCTGTTTGACAGGAACGCAGTTATCCAATCATGTAGGGGTCCAGAGATGCCATAAGATTTTAGTTTCAGAAGTAGTTTGTCTTGTACCACTGAATCAAAGGCTTTACAAAAGTCTATGTAAATTGCGTCTATTGCTTTACCCTGATCGAGTTGTGTAGTCCATATGTTTTTGCAGTGTAGGAGTTGCAGATTACAGGATAATTTTTTCCTGAAACCAAATTGTTTCAGGAAAAACCATGACCTGGATGACTGAGAATCTCTACAGACTTTTAGCTATACAATTTGGGATGAACATCCTTTGAATGGTATGGGAATAGGAATTGATTTCCAGAGAGAGAGAAAATTGCAGACTACAGGATCAGGAGCACTACTCACGTGACCCTGAGGACACAGATAAACTTCCAAGTGCTTCAACGACCCTCTAAAAGGATGCAAATTACCAGCTGTCTGCAAGGAATATAAATCCTTCCATTCCCCACTATCCTGTCAGAGCTGAAGCAGCTTCTTGGATGAGAAGCGAAACATCTTCAAAAGAAAAAACAAAAAGTCCAGTTGCCTCCTGAAAAAGCACCTTTGGGACAACCATGACCTGGATTACTGAGAATCTCTACAGACTTTTAGCAGTAGCACTTTGTTAACATGAATGTATTTATAAGAAGTTCAATAAGCATTCCTGGCGTATAGGATTAGTTATGCATATGCCCAATTTTATAACATTGGATACATTAACAAGTTGTGTGATCATCCTGTTCAAATTGGTGCTAGGCAAACAAGCTAGCTTTTACCAATTGACTGCTTCTAGCTGCTTCCATAAAATACAAGCAATTTATTGCATGCTATGCTTAATTTTTTTCATGGAATTTTTTTTTCTATGAACCTAAAAAAATACATTGATAAATATCTTTGAGCGCTGTGGAATCATGTTGCGTTTAAGATATTCAAAACTTTGAGATATGAATGTAAAACCCAGGGGAAATGTTGTGAAAGAAGAGATGCATTTCAATGAGTAGATTCCTTTCATGGAAATCTCACATGGAAGGATCCATTCAACATTCACCATTTTGCTCATTCTGAAGAAAAGGTATATTTAAAACAATGTCTATTTAAATACCTATACCAGATCCATCCATACAAATAGGTACTTTCAGTATAGGAATTAATTGCACGTGTTCAGTCCTCAGCTGATTTCAAAATAGTACATGAGGACAGTGACAAGGAAATATATATCAGGAAGCTCTTGATTATAAAATATGTTTGCTTCATTAGATTCCAAAGTAGGATGTTATACTACTGCCATACAAAAGAACGTCCTATAGGCAGACTTGTAATAGATTAACAGCACAATGCTACTGAAAGAACCCCAGCTATCAGCTGCACAACTAGTTATAAGCTGCCAACAACATTTCATTGTCACATGTCACTGCTGGAAAAATATCATTGTGATTGCCTTGTCTTAACTTCTGAATCCAGTGTTGGCTAACAAAGTCTGTGAATTCAAGTGGCATGAGTAAAAAGGAAGATAAGCTTTTCTATTTTTTATTGTTTTTTTTAACAGAGGTTCTAAAACAGTCGTCATTTTCAGGTCACCTCTTGATGATCTTTAGACATATTTATGAATTTTTGTTAGAAGATATACGGTAGTTTGCCATTGTTTCCTTCCATTTTTTTTAGTTCTTTACTTTTTATTGTAGCCCCAACCTCATTTTAAAAGGAAATATTGCTACATAACAAAAAACATAATGGATTATAATACTTCACAATGATTGAAGAAAAATAGTTCTAGAAACACACTCTTCTTCTGTGGACAGTTTTTAGACAGAACCACAAATTTGTACTTTATTGCTTTAATGCTTACAATTAACTTCTTTATCTACATACTTACTGTTCATATTATGGAGATCATGCAGAAAATTGTAGTTCTGCAATTATTTTTGTTTATTGCCTGCCACATATGCTTTCCATATTTATATTCACCATTCTCTTAAATGTCTCTTTTCCTAATATTTCCATTCACTCTTTGACAAGAAAACAAAATTTGTTTTCTTTAAAATTGGTAAATTTAAATATGTGACATACATGTAAAAGCAGCACATAAAGGCCATTTATCAATAGAAGTATTACATTTGGAAATCAATAATTTAATTTTTAAAAGTTTTCTTTTAATTCAGAAACTCTCTAGGTTCCATCTCTCCATGTCTCTTTCTCATTCACATATACATACATTGCACATCTTTTACTATTCAGCAACTAAAAGTGAATTAATGTATTGGTTTGTTTCTTAAGTCTACATCAGTAAATTTTGTAGAGAAAAACCTTTTAGGAATTAGAATTAGAATAAAAAATGAACATGAGAAAGAATTAGCTACGTAATATACTTTGTTTTTAATTCCTTCAGGAACACAATACATATTTATAGACATTG
The DNA here is from genome assembly GCA_003457575.1 of Thermophis baileyi. NCBI lineage: Eukaryota > Metazoa > Chordata > Lepidosauria > Squamata > Dipsadidae > Thermophis > Thermophis baileyi. Next base: position 2,229,253 of record QLTV01002149.1, read on the forward strand.
CTAGAAGTGTCATTATGAAAACGAACACTAGAAACAGGTGCTAAAGAATAACAGACAAAAAGAAATCTACATATATTATGATTATGAAACCATTCTCTCCTGAGGTTAATTGTAATACATATACATATACATATACATATACACAGACACAGACACATATACTGTGTGTGTGTATATATATATATATATATATGTGTGTGTGTGTGTGTGTGTGTATGTGTGTGTGTGTGTGTGCGCGCATATACATATACATATACATACGCACATTCATTCATTCACCTAGCCACTTGATTAAGTCATTCAGCTTGGTATAGTCAAAAAAGCTTCCTTTTTTTAAAAAAATGTCACAATTAATAATGTACAGATATATGATTGGCTTAACATAATCTGACGAACAGAAGAGTCGGCTTTTTAAAAAATGCAATGATTAAGTTGGTTGTTGTTTGGCTTTTCTTTCATTGAACTCTTTTGGATTGTCATTTTTAAAAAAAAGAAAGGATATAAAAGAATATTGTGATCTAAAATGTAGCATACTTATATACAGAACTCAACAAGATTATCTGCACTTATAGTGCAACTTAAAAGTGAGCATCTGTATCTTTTAACAGTTATAGAAATAGAAGCACTTGTGAAGATATTATCTTTCAATTCTTGTAGCTTTGTGAAAGGACAAAAGACATCTGTCCAAATTGCCAGAATAAACAATAAAGGGAGGAAGCATTTAATTCCACATATCTACCTATACAATATCTACATATACATATGTTGAAGTTCAACCACTGAACAATTATTAGCTGCTAACCTCTTCTTACAGGTGGGCTGGCACAATTAATTGGCTTTTTTCCTGATAATTATTTGTGAATTCTCTGAAAGGATTCCAGAATATGTAAGATTTTTATCCTAGCTTGTAATGAGTGCTCATGCTCCTCATGGAATTGCATGTGTATTCTGTATTGATCCTGAAAATGATACCTAGCAACCAAAGTCAAAGAATTTAGTCATGACCAACAGTAACTTACCTCTGAAAAAAAAGTAAAATGGGAATATTGATAGCTAAAATGTTTAGAGAGAGAAAAAGATGGGAGTGAAAAAAAATACACCAATAAAGAAAATAAACATAATTTGGTTTAATAGATTTGGTCATTCTGTGCACAGCAATCATTAAGAATTTCACTGACAAGATATGACAGTGAAGTTGAACAATCTACATAGTTGTACTTAAGCTAAATCTTATTTTATATTGTGAACCAAAGACCTTTTGACAAAATATTGTTTGATTCATAATATATTGAAGTGCAATTAACTGAGATCATTTATACACTGAGCTGATAGATCATTGTGACTTAAAGCATGACTTCTCTGTTGGCATAAAGGGAAGCTTAGGCCTATCATAAACACTGAATTCTTTTTACTGTTTTTCCTTTTTTGCTTTGATGAAATGCCACCAAGCAACAATTTACTGTCACTGCAGTCAACATCACAGCAAAACTGAATGGCTACCACAATGCTAGCAATTGAAAAGGAAAGCTTTGGAAGCAGGGCAAATCTGTTGTGAACTTTTTCTGATAAAATCTTCTGCCGTGCACTTTATTTCAGCAACTAGATTTATCAGATTCTAACACTATATGTGCACTTCCCACTTAAGCTGCTACTGTCCTACCCTTACGATAACTTAAAGGTAAACTGGTTTTAACAAATGCTGTATGGACTATGATAAGAGCTCACATGGTATTCGGGATGCAAAATATCACTCCAATGGACATTTCTCCTGTTGCTGCACTTTCTCTTTCTTTTGTTCCAGGAAAATAATGTCCAATCACTCATGGGCGCAAGTTTTAGTACACATGTATACATCTTTATTTGTGTAATACAAATAAAGAGCTACTTAAAAAAAACCCACACAGCCTTGCCTCATTCAAAATAAATGTCTTAATACATCCGTGCTTTTATTTAAATATCTAAATGTGTTTTTATGAGCATCTTTCATCATGACACGCCTAAAGCAGTTCAGAAGCAGCTTAGTCCCAAAAAAGTTTGACTATTTCTGTGTGTCAAAAGCTGCTCTAAACTTTTGTTTTTCAAACAACATATTCCTACAATTTGTCTTTGAAGGCTGCTAAGGAAAGCTGCTTTGAAACAAATGAAATTTTAAAAGCAGCGCTTGATAAATAACACTATTCAAAGGAAAAGAGCTGAAATCCACTTCGCAAGCTTAAGTTGGTGAGCATCAATTTATATATGGTGCTAGCTACTGTATTGCAATAATTTCTAAAAATTCCTGGAAATACATCCTAATGTGGCAAGTCTTTAAGTTAGAATACTGCATTTATGGATTTGATACAACAATCTTTTTTACCTTTCTAGGAAAAAAGGACAAAAGTGGAAACAGAAATCTTTAGTACTATACCAGCATAAAATATCAGATACCACAAGTCTGAAAAACAAAAAGTATATAATTTCTATGGAATACTAAAAGAGAATATTAAATGAAAGAAGGCAGATTTGGAGAAAATCTTACAAGAGCTATAAAATAATTATATTCAATAAATATTAAGAGTTTTCAGTATCAGTCAATCAAAAATTGCATTAGAAATGAAATCTAATTTCGTTTAGTTTTATGCATATTGTGATTTCTTTTAAATATGACAAACTACTGTAGTATGTCACACACAACCAAAGACAAAACATCAAAATATTAAAACATCATCATAACTGAATATTTTAAAAGATCTCCATCAGGATCATATTTTGTTACATAGTCCATAGAACTGTCTCAAAACAGATAAACTTTACAATGAGAATAAATTGTAATTGAATCTGTCTGTCTGTCTGTCATACTTTATCCTTTTACATGCAATAACATTTATCAGTTATGCAGTTGCCTTTTTTTTTTTTTTTGGAAGATCTTCTTTTACTTTAACATTTACTCAAGAAGTTCTGACACATTTGATTTTCTTTCATTTACAAAAGTAGTAATTTGGACGAAATCTTATGATAGTATACACAGAGTGCTATAGAATGTGAATCCTGCACTGAAATAAGTCATTTTGAGTTAAATGGGGTTTAGTAAAGATATAGCTAACTGCCTGATGATGTCCTGGATGCAATAATGGGGTTTTCTAGTGATGTGGTTTGCCATCAGCTTATTTCAGGATCACTTTCCAGTCAAGTCTATAGGCTTGTCATTTCTCTGTATTCTTCTATCCAAGCACTCCCAATTAGTCAAGGTCAACTAGTTGCTGCCACTTAGCTATGCAAATAAGGTTTACTCACAGGATTGCCATTTCTTTCACTTCAGAGTTATTTTGGTTTAGTTAGATAACCCATGTATGAATATTTAATCACTATTTTCATACAGCTTTCATACATCTTACTTCAAACACACACACACAGCAAACCGCTGTAAAACAGTAATAACTGTTTCCCAGAGGTGGGTTCCTCCCAGTTCGGACCGGTTCGCCCGAACCGGTAGCGACCCGCTGGTGATGTCATGGTGATGTCACGGATCCGGTTCGGTCGGTGCTGGTCCGTGGGCGCCGCCATATTTTTGGAATTTTTTTTTTGAAAAAAAAATTTTTTTGGAATTTTTTTAAAATTTATTTTTTCTTCTCCGCATGCGCAGAAGCCGAGTTTCTGGCACTGCGCATGCATCGCCATCTTGTTTCCGGCTTTTTTAAAAAAAAATTTATTTTTCGGCACTGCGCATGCGTGCGGCCACGCGGCGCGGGAGGAAGCGAACTGGCAGCGAGGTAAGTTAGAACCCACCCCTGCTGTTTCCAAACTATTTTTTTTAAATATGCCAATATTTTGAGGATAGTCAACCCCTATGTCCCTTCCCCCACCCCTACTGCTCATATACCTTATGTAATACTGTGGTTTTTTTCTTCTTCTAATAGTGCATGCTTCTTATACTTAAGAGCTTCATTTCAAAAGAGAAAACAACAATTTGCATCTTTGGGGCCTTTTGACAAAACAAACTCTGTGTTTAGATGTTATAGTTACTTCAGGAAACCAGAAGTAAACTGCAGTTTTAAACTGTAGTGTGCTACCCTGTTTAAAACAGACAGCCAGTTCCTAAGGAGCTCAGAGCCAGGGCAAGCCAAATAGTGGGAGGCAGCAGCAGCAGGATCAATATACTCAGCTTCCATAGTGAGGGATCTGCCCTCCTTCTCCTTGGCTGTCTCTTTGGCACTAAGGGATAGCACCTTGCCACCTGCTTAGTTCTTGGGGCTTCTGGGTTAGCATCAACAGATGGCTTCCATGTGGCACTGCTACTATTTCTCCCTACTAAGAACATTGTCTGCCATATTCTGCTGAGTTCAAGGAAGGAAGGCATATCATCGGGAGGGGGGGAACCACTAATTGTTATTGTTTAATTCTTGAACCATGTAGATAAAAACTCTGCCTATTTTGCAGTCATATTTGATATTAAATCAGAGGATGGGGGTGCTGCATCCATGCTGCCTATCAACAAAAATTCAAAATGAAAATGAGCGAATTATTGTAATTATTATGATTGATCACACAGCCAGTTGTTTTGGATTTGGCATTTTTATTCACCTATTGATCCCAAGGACCTGAAATAGGTAAATGTTCTTTGATGGTGTTAAAGGTATCAACACAGGATGTAAGTTGTTCCATATAAAGCTACCTTTTGCAATTGACTGATGGTGATTTCGTCAATGCCTATGGTGTTCAAATGGTGCTCCAGCTGTTTTGGATTGCACCAAGGTGCCTATTTATTTGTTTGTTTGTTTGTTTTTTCTATCCCACTTTATTCAAGATGGCAAACATATCAACACTCTTTCTGGTATTATATTTACTTCCTTTTACCATAGTCATTCTGCCCAGAAAATGTTAGTAAATTAAATCAGGCAGTTGCTGGAACTGCCATCAGCCTGGCATACAGGCACACAAAAAAGTATAAGGCAGCTTCCTATGTTTCTGTTGCACCTTAGAAATTCAGATGAAATTTTGCATCAGGCAAGCAAATATTCACACATGTATTCCTCATTGAAGGAGAACTCTGGTTATTCACCACAATTAAATGATCTCCACATTTTGTTTCCTGCTATATTTCAGAAGAATGCACTTTCTTTTTCATAGTCCAGTTGTAACATCAGTCTGTGAATTCCAAATTGTCAAAAAGACTGGACAAAGAAAAAAAATGAGACCACCTTGGATCACAAGGAGAACAGATTATTCTGTAAATGCAGTAAATTAGGCTGTTTACTAAAAACATTAACAGAGAAACTGAAGCTTCAATATTTTGGACACATAATGATTGGGCAGGTCATGTGACTCATATACAAGATAAATGCATACCCAAGCAGCAACTTTTTTGGAGAACTCTCTTCTGAAAGATAACTCAAATGGAGGGCAGAAGAAACATTTCAAAGACACAGTAAAGGCCTTCCTGAAGTTGCTTGATATAGACACACAACCACCTGGGAAATGCTAGAACACAACCACTGTACCTTGCATGGCTTCATCTACAAGGTTGTAAAGCTTATTAAGCAAGGCTGAAGCACAACATAAACACCAGATATGTACATCCAGAGCTACTAATACAACTGTAGTGCTTACACATGTCTGTCTAACATTCAGTGCCCAAATTTGCCTGATCAATTATCTTTTGACACACCATAGGTAGTTTTAATATATGAAATGGTGTTTAAGTCTTCATCAGTGATGATGGGCGAATAGTGTATTAACTATATTCAGTTATACTTCATGCAAATAATTTAGCTGAGTATAGCTTTGGAATATACTTACAAAACTGTTATATGCAGTGAAAACCTTAATATATTTTGTTTCCTTGGAAACAGCACCTTTCACCTTCATTGAATAAACTTAATAACTAGAAATTAATAATATAATGCCATGTTATTTTAATTTATAACAGACACATGCCGATGTGCATGTGTTTGTGTGTTAGGAGGATCATATCTTCATTGAAACAATTTTCTCATGACAATGAGCCAAACAAGACAACCTATTGAGTACAAAAATATTATTTGCTTGAATGACTATAATTGAATTATAGTTTAGTTTTCTATTGTGACAGAACTAGTGAAGTGATGCAACAACATACATTTTTCAAAATGCTTCTACAATTCAAAATATTGTTGCCAATATATTGTTGCCAATTTACCTGTGTTAATAATCAATATGAAATGTTTGTATTTTACTAAATTAGTAAAAAACTCTCTTCCTAATCTGATAAATTATTTTGAAATTTCACAATAAATCATATCTAAGAATTTTAGTAAACCTACTTTGCTACTTATTAGCTTCATTTTATAATGAGGGGCCTTAGTAAATTTTACTAGTAACTTCACAGTCTGCCCACAGAACTTCAATTATATGGCAAAGGAAAATAGTAGAATATAGAATAACAGAGTTGGAAGGGACCTTGGAGGTCTTCTAGTCCAACCCCCTGCTTAGGCAGGAAACCCTACACCACTTCAGACAAATGGTTATCCAACATCTTCTTAAAAACTTCCAGTGTTGGAGCATTCACAACATCTGGAGGCAAGTTGTTCCACTGATTAATTGTTCTAACTGTCAGGAAATTTCTCCTTAGTTCTAAGTTGCTTCTCTCCTTGATTAGTTTCCACCCATTGCTTCTTGTTCTACCCTCAGGTGCTTTGGAGAATAGTTTAACTCCCTCTTCTTTGTGGCAACCCCTGAGATATTGGAACACTGCTATCATGTCTCCCCTAGTCCTTCTTTTCATTAAACTAGACATACCCAGTTCCTGCAACTGTTCTTCATATGTTTTAGCCTCCAGTCCCCTAATCATCTTTGTTGCTCTTCTCTTCACTCTTTCTAGAGTCTCAACATCCTTTTTACATCGTGGCGACCAAAACTGAATGCAGTATTCCAAGTGTGGCCTTACCAAGGCATTATATTATAGTAAACAAGTAAAAAACCAAATCTATAATATACAGTAGTTCTTATTATATGGTTTTATTGGACTATTACTCTGGATAATTTCCAGTTTATTTTGCACTCAGCATATACCCCATCAGTCCCTATATCCAGATCACAGCAAGCAGAAATGCCATTAGAAACTAGCAAAAATACAGCTTTATGTTTATTTCTTAAACATCAGCAAACATGAGATATTTATTTATTTATTTATTACCATTTCTATTTTATAGTCAATTTATAATCATTTATTTATAGTAATTTCTAAAGTGCAGAAATCATTAATTCATTAGATAAAAGAAACTTGGGTGGCTCCCTATTTTAATTACCAGTGATCAATCAGAATAAAATCAATTTGAATCAGATGCAGTGAAAATTACCAGAAAGAAAATCTCATTCTTACGGGAAGAGCCAGGGAAATGGCCTGATTATGATCTAAAAATACAGTACGTGGGTTTCATTTGCAATAGCAGAAAGTTAAGCTGGGGATGGCAAGTCCCACCCTACACATCCTGCTGTCTGTGTAGCCTGAAGCTCTGTAAGATATTTGGTTATCCTTGTATAGGTACTTGTATAGAATTCCCAAACATGGAGAATTCCCGAGTGTCTTCAGTTAAATATGCTGATTAGTTTCTTCCAGCTCTTTGTGCTAAATGCAGTGATGGCACAAAGTTTATTTGCTCACATTTGTCTTGCTGACAATAAATAGAAGCTATCATTTTCAACTCTATTCTAAACTTGAAGCTATAATATTAAAAAGTGCATTTGAAAGTAAGTAACATATTGGAAAGACAAATTGATAAAAAAAAGTTAAAACAATTTATATCTGAAAATTCAGCTCATTTATAATTTAATCAGGTAGCTTTTCAGAAACAAACTGCACATCATTTCTGCTAATGTAAATCACAATCTGTAGATTAATATTAATCAAAATGGATATGGTGATAGTTCTATCTCTACTACCGTAGAAAGATTAAGAAAGATTAATAATAATATTTTAACTTCCCATTTAACATTGACATATAACATCAATGTAGAGCACAACTGAGCAGAAGCTTTGTGTATCCTCATTAGTAGCCAGAAGACTAAATGAAAGGTTTTTATAACATTGATCTTGTTTTTACTTTAATGACATTATTTTTGTTTAAGGTTTATCAATATTATAAAACATACAATCAAAAAGAGAGAGAGAGAGAGAAGAGAAAGAATTCATTGCCTCCCTTGATTAGCATGTATTTTTATAATTGCTATTTATCACTATGGTTAAACAATGTTGTCTGCCTACACATGAACAATTGTTGTCTTGCATTTTATATTAGCTCTAACAGTCTATATAAAAATCTGAAATAACTGCTATTATCCCTATATTTAAACTGAGCCTTTGTTTAGGTCTTTATTGTCTTTTTCCCCCCTCACACCTTTGGTTTATTTTTATTTTGTTTGGTACTGTGTAGTTTATCTTTTTCTGTCTGAATGCAACAGCAATAATAACAGTGATAATAATTTTCAAAAGTTTTAAAATGAAGGGGCAAAGACAAAATAATTAGGCAACAGGGCAGGACAGATAATTATTGGAAAGATAAATATCTACATTCAGTATACGGAATACATATAATTATAGCAGTAATTTTTGCCTTACTTATCCAAGTGGGTGTAACTATAAGTAGGAAGAGTAACCTAAACAGCAAGAATATATGGTCCAGCAGTAGTTCATTAATCACAATGTGGGAAAGGATTGTGTAACTTAATTACCCCCCCCCCCACACACAGATATAGTCTTTCCCACCTGCAAGCAAAATATAGTTTACTTTTATTCTGTTACATAAGGAATATGACATTTATATTTGTACTTTTTCAAACTTTAAATCCAGATTAAAATATTTCACTGCAAAATGCACTTATTTTACTTCTTTTAAATTAACAGATTAAAACACTGGCTATAAAAATAATATTATACATTATACTGTTACTCCTCTACTCTTGAAAGAGAAGATACCTAGTCTTTTAAAACGTTTTATTTAAAAGGCTTAGAATGGTTAGAATGGTTGGGGCAAACTGTTGTGAAGCAAGCAGAAGTTATTTTTTTTCCAATTCTTTGCCAATAAAGTTTTGAGCATTAGTGATTAAAGCTGCAGTTCCTGCCTTGAATGTATTAGAAAATACATCAGCTGGTATCATAGTCAGTTTTAGCAAGAGTAGTCATTAGAAATAAGAGCTGGCTGTCAGAATGTCCTTAAATATCAAGATATTAATGAATGGTTTAGTGCAGACACTTTTCAAGACCTATCTTATTAACAGAAACATTATCCTTAAACCATACTCAATATGACTAATAAACATCTGTTAGTATACCTAACATATATATAGGAGAATAAAATCAATATTGCTGAAACATAGTGGTACTGCTGGAAATTTAATGTTAATGTTATTATTATTTAAAAGTTTTTTTAAAAATTTTAATGTGTTTCCACTTTTCCAAATCAATGCACTGTATTATAACACAAACATTCACATTTTCCTAACAGTAAAATTGAGATATGGTATCAATGCTTCTGGAAAATGTGAACTCATTCCCAATAACTAAGATATCATTTTTTAAAGTTAAAATAATTCATGGAAAACTCTGACAGTTATTCAGAATTGAATTATGACAATGTCACAGAAAATGCATGACAGCATAAACAAATCTCTTGATGTCTCACATTTTTAATAGAGAGCTATGTAACAGTGTTTATACTGAAGTATGGATGCTTCACTATATAAAACTCATTTGCCTAGTTTTTATTTGTACTTTTGTGAAATATAATAAATAATTTTGCAGAAACAATGTCAGCATCACCGGGACAATGGTGATTTTACGTAACATTTTTCACCGACAGACCAAAAAGAGAGAAGTCCTAGCCCTTATAATGAGAAGGTTTTCAAGGTAATGTAATAATGACTCACAGTTGTTCTTGTGTGCTAAATCTTGCTAAATAAAGCAACTGGGGGACAAAAATGCAAGCCTCTGGTTACATTTGTAAAAGCAGCAGATTATAGAGTTCTGTATGAGATCAAAGAGACTACAAGCTTATCTTAAAATCACCTTTGCACTATAGCTGATTAGTTCTCATCCATACTCATGAGAGAGAAATTTAAAATGCCTTTTTTTTAGTAATGTTCTGTCCTTTACTATTTCTAATGTAAGAATGATTATTGATGTTTGGGATAGACACAGTGTCATTTAAAAACGTCTATTTCCTCAATATTTCTTCTCATTTTTTAAAGCCCCCTTCCTTTTTCTCTGATGTTCAGCTGCGATTTATATGTATAATTAGTACTGCAATTTCCTCAGCCTGATAAACTGCTAATGAGCTCAGAGATTCTATCCAGAAAGTACACGGCAAGGCATGGGAATGGGAATGTTTGCATTAGTTTTGAGGTGGTTCTTATGGGAAAAAACCCCAGAATTTTCCTTTTTTTTTCTTTAAAAAAGAAACGAAAAAGTCTTCTCAAAGAGAAATACATTCCTTGCCAATTCTAGCACAGAAGGATCTGTAGAAATTTGGCTACTATATTTGGGATGGACAAACTAAAAACAAAACGTGACACATTTTCCTATAATTACCACTTCTTCACTATAGTTTGAACATTTTTTACCATAACATCCAAGAACCATATTGCCAATATTTCAACAATTGATATGCAATTCAAGAGTGTTCTGATATATTTGTTTTGTTTTGAAAACAACATTCTTTGAAGGAGAAGGTTTATAGGTTTCTATCCTTTCCTTACTTGTTGTTTCCCATTTTGAAAATGCCAAGTGTGCACTTCTGCAGAAGAAATGGTGGACTGAAGATGGTGTGATGGATTGTGTCTATGAAGGGGGAGGTGATGTGACAGACTACAGTGAAGTAGTCTCCTTAGGAAGGAGGAAGCAGGAAGGAGGGGGTGAGTGACCTAGATAATTTTCCTATATTGGAAACAGGCTTTGAATAATTTTATGAGAAGAAGAAAATGAAAATAAATCAAGTTCTAGGACATTATTTGAAGGGACTGAAGATTAAGATTGTTAAAAGTAAAAGGAAGGAATATAAAGTTCATTTATTTGATCAAGGTTAAAATTGGTAGGTTTTTATTTCTGGTAACCCTTAATGCACTTTTGCTGATCATGATTGAAATGACAAAGATTTTAATAATATGTTTATAGATAAGAAATGGGATCTGGGAAGAAGAGATTGTTTGCTGGCCTTTAAGAGAAGGTGATAAAGTTCTGAAATTGTTTATACTTGTTGTGATGAAGGGGGAAGTAATATCATTATAAATTTCTTTTTTTTCTTTACTATATTCTTATTTTTTCCGTTTATTTTCTGCTTTCTTGTTTCTGTACCTTCTCTCTTTTAGTATGTATTTCATTTTTTTATCACTGTAGTTGTAATGTTTAATAAGATGATTATTATAGAAAATGCCAAGAGTCATAGCCAGTACTCTTTAGCAATAGGACAAGAAACTGTGAGATGGTGATCAGAGTGAAGGAATGAACAAGAGCAAACAGGAATACGCCAATTTTACAAGGGAGAAAATGAATAGTGGAGCTTATCTACTGAGCTTTAGGGAGAGCTTCTCTGACTGAGAATGTGAGATATTTTTCTGGCTGAAAATATATGTTTACAGATTGCTCTGTGTCTTCTTTTCCAACATCAGGGAATAATTTAAGACTATCAGGCACTAGAATTAGCAACATAGTTTGCCAGAAAAGGGCATCCCGGAAGATGACCTCTAAAGGGAGTTGGTTCTATTAAATTGAGTATGTTCACTTTAATAAGTAATCAGTAGTCACTTGTAATAGTCTATAACTAATTCATGCAGAAGTTCCTCCCTATTCTATTCAGGGATCCTTGCTTCATCATAATAACTCTAAAGTTGTCTCTGAAATAATTCCATTCACCTAAGCAAGACCTTTCTCTAGCTATTTGATTAAATATCCTGCAATAAATGGCAACAGTAATGCTAACTGACTTCAGATATACACAATGAATAGAAACATACAGTTCAATGAATTATTGATTATGTAATTCAAAGGTTCCCCCCCAAATAAGCTCAATGTGACTTTTTTTTTAAAAAAAGCACAATTAAAATATAGAAATGTTTGATATTACTACTGTTAAGCTGAGATAAATAGAATTGTAATATTACAATATTTCACAATAGACTTCTCTTTTACATCCTCTCCATATCATTAATTAAATATTTTCTCAAAATACATGGATGGCTGCAGCAGGGTAATTATTCATTCTATACATCAAAATATTTTATTTATTTTTATTTTATTTATTTGTCAAGCGTATATATGATTATGAACAAAGTATAAACAGAGTATAAACATGTTTGTGAATATATAAGTACAAGCATGGTTATGAGTACAAGAAATTTTACAAATATATGGGTACATTAGGACAGGGACGGTAGGCACGCTGGTGCGCTTATGCACGCCCCTTACTAATAAAAAGGATTGTGGTATTTAAAAGATAATACAGGATGTTTTGTACAATACATGGTCATGCCATCACAAAGACACATATTTATTCTTGCACGACATTTGTAATCTAAAGTGTGTTTGGTTAGTAGACAGCTAATCACATTGTTCTCTAGAGAAAAGTTTGTAAATGTTGGGCCACAGGGAGATTCCTTTTTTTCATGTTGACAGAAGAGGCAAAAGATCTTTTTGGAATAAAAGACTTCTCAGTCAAATCCTAAAGAGATGTGATTTCCTTCAAAAGATCCAAGAGCTAAGCTTTAGATTTTTGCTAATGAGAAGGTTCATGGTACTTCAATTTTAAATGGATATTTGCATCACAGTTTATTGATTTTAACAGTTACAAACCCAAGAGACAGTTGTAACCTTTAGATGTTTCAGAAAAATTATCTAGTTTGTCATTATCAGTCATAATTTGCTACCCTTATGAAGTATATTGCTTCTGGGAAATATTTCAAATTAAATAAATGACTTTTGACAAATATTTCATTAAAAGAACATATAATAAAATAAGATGTTCTATTAAAAAAGGATATTTAAAAAAATACTAGTGATGGTTTGTCAATGTTCTTTTATAAATAAGTATTCCACAATAACTTGATTCCACAGGAAACTAGGAAAACACATCTAAATCCATTAGAACCAGTGGAATTTATGCAGCAATCAAAATTCTGTAGCTTGATTTCCTTATTTTTTTAAAAAATATAATAGAAGGCAATTATTTGACCGGTGCCGTTGTACTGCAAATGCTGAAGAAAAAAGAGGGCTTAAATTGGCTTTAGTACATAAGACTGGGATATACTTATCAATGGTAAATGTTAGAACACTGATCCCACAGAAAGTTAATTTCATATTTTATTACTGAAGGGAATATAGAAGCATGAGTGATATTCACATTTTCTTCTGCTAGTAATATAATGAATGAATCAGTTCTCTGGAAGAAACCTGTTTATATATAAAAAATTGAATATCTATTTTGTGGGACTGTGGAAAGCATGAGTTATTAAAAACCACTGCAGAATAAAAATAAATGGAAGAGTTTAATTCTAACTGTATTAGCAGAATGAAATGGTAAATATATGACAAAGGTGCTGGGTTACAAATCATATAGAAAACTACAAGGTCAAAAATGTATCAGACAAACAGCACCAGAGAGTTTCAACAGGTTCAACAGTCTGTTTGTCTGCCTGCCTGCCTGCCTGCCTGCCTATCTGCTTACCTACCTACCTACCCACCTACCTACAAAATGCTTCAGTTAACATAAGTGGTATACAAGAGCAACATCCGTAGTCAATGTAATAATAATAAAATATAATGATATAGGCAACAATGCTGTACAATGATATAAGGAACACAGCATATATTATGGCTTAAAAATTACAATTAAGATAATATTGCTGATATCAGTACTACAGTACTAATGCCCCAAAAGCCCTTTCAAGCACCTTTCAAGTAGTCTTCCAGAAGGGTATAGAATCCTTGACTTAAATCCTTGACTTAAGAGATTGGAATCCCTATAGATAAAGCACTGTATAAAACAGACATTCTCTCTAAACTATTAGTAAAAATCATTAATTAAATATTTTCTCAAAATACATGGATTGGCTGCAACAGGGTCATTATTCATTCTATACATCAAAATATACTAATAATATTTAGAATGTTGTCATATAATACAAACTTGATTTTTGAAATTAAAAAGGCCTCCAACTTAAAATAATTAAGTTTGCCGATATAATGCCCCTGTTGAATGAGCTGCATTGGCTCCCAGTTTCCTGTCAGGTGCAATTCAAGGTGCAGGTTACCATCTTTAAAACCCTAAATGGCATGACACCAGGTTATCTGTGGGATTAAGTCTCCCTGAGGTTATCTACCTGTCCCACCAAAGTGGATAGCGTAGGCACACTCCAGGTCTATTCCTGTAAACATTGCCATCTTGTAGCTCCTTGGAAGTATGCCTCCTCTATTGCAGCCTCTGCCCTATGGAACACCCTTCTAAGATCCAACAGACCCCTTTTAACCTTCCGGAGAGCACTTAAGATCTGGCTCTTCCCCCAGGCAGTGGGATAGGGTGAAGTCAAAGTGGGATAAGAATGCAGTGAGTGACATTAGGGAAGTTTTCCTCTTGTTTTTATAAGTTTGGGTCTTTATTGTTATAAAATTATTATTGTAAACTACATTTATAATCTTATCATAAGACTTGCTTCAGCATCAGCACAAAATCCATGGAGATGAAGTTGAGGGTACAATCTTCCTGCCTCATAGTCATTACACATTCATTTAGATATATATTAATATTAATAAAAACTTGCTGAGGAAAGTGCAGCACAGATGTTTTCATTTGAAGGCCCACAAAATTATATTTAAACTCTGGCGATACCCCTTTATTCTACTTTGTGTTGGTCTTAATTAACTGAACAACCTAATTTTCTGTGAGTTTTGCCTGAAGGAAACATCTACTCCCTCCCAATTCATATCTTTATATACTTTTTATATTTTCCTCAGCATTACAAAACAGAAGGGTTGGGTGGGGTTTTTTTGCAAAATACAGGCCATTTTGTAAGTAACAGAAATAAAGTTTTCTTAGAAAAACTACTTGGAAGAAGACATTTACTGTTTAATTTCTTCAAATTACATGCTTGATTAGTTTACTTCTTCTAGATTTTTAGATGTATTTTTGTCCTCAACTAAAATACTTCCTTAATCATAGCAACAAGAAAATGGTAGAGAAAGAATGGGTTAAGGCTTCTGCCATACATGGCTGATAGAATATCACATGTACATTGTTTTTTTCTATTTGTGGGTCCCTGGCATATACTGGGTGTGAATAATACAACTGCTAGATAAAATTATATAAAATCTAAGCATGGTATTCTAGGAACAAAGAGAATAACATAAAATTACAAAAACAATACACACACACACACACACAAAACCTGACTATGGAAAATATTGCTCAACCAAGTGAAAACCTAGGACACTTACTAGTGACTGAACAGTTTTGTAATGGATAGGCCAATTTAATGAGAGCCATATAATAGCTTAATTTACCACATGAACCAGATTAGCCACTCTCTGAATAAATCTTACAATTCCTTGGACAAATATAAGCCTAGAAGAGATTCCCTAAAAATCAGTACCCCTTACCATCATCCAACCATATACCCAGGGTTATGTGATTGTGGAACAAGGACTCTACCTAAACAGGATTACCAAGGTTTAAGAATCAGTCAGAAGTAGACACTTCGAGATAGTTAAGATTTAAGTTTGATCTTCATAGTGTGGGTGTGGGTGCTTTTTCACTATTCAAGACAATTGACAACAATCATTAAGCCATCTTGAGGGATAGCTATTACAGTAACTAATTAGAGGATGGGAACAATGCCAAATCTATCAATGATCTCTGCAGTAACAGCTGCATGATGCATGGAATAGGCTAGCAGGTTGAGCCATCCAAAATACAAGGGAAGAAACTAGGCAGGAGAATAAAAGATTAAAAAACAGAAGACATTCTTCACTGCAGAAATTCTTCTTAGAAAAGCAGAAGTATCATATTTATTATGTAGAATGTTAATACTAATGGAATTCCCCCATTAGTAACCTCAGACGATTCCACAACCTGAAAGTGAGCAACTGGAGCCATGCTTCAAGATAATTAGAATTTAAGTCATGTATGATTCAGATACAAGTATATTTCAGGTGTATTAAATGGAGTAAGAATATTGTAAAAATTCATCACAGGTTTACTTTTATGAGGTTAGCTTAGCTTATAAGAGAATCATGGAATAGAAGAATGAGACTGATTCTCAGGTAGGCCTATTTTGCCTCAGGGACAGAAAATTATCTTACCTTGGAGTCCAAGATGCAGGAAAGGCGATTATACATTGGTTCAACATACCAGTGTCTCCATTCCTCAGTTTCTCACAAAAGAGTTCAAAAATGGTTGTTATGTTTTGTTGACTTTGAAAATCAACATGAAGAAAACAGTGTATATAATAGCCTTTCTCTCCAACTGAATATACTAATAAGGGAACATTAAAATGTCAAGTAATTTATTCCTCGCATCCCAGAATCCCATTCCTCACAGAAAGTAAATACATTCCTGGTTTATTTCCTCTGATTGCCTTTTAATACATGAACTTCTATGTACTTGATTGAGGGTGGGGATGGAAATCACCAAAAATAATTAAAAAAAACAGAATTCCTCTGAGGAAAAGTTGATTGTAAACAAGGTAAACAAAACCACTGACACCATATAAATCTTTCCACTTGCATTTCTCACATTATTACGGTATATAGCCACCCAGAGTCACCTGGTTGAGTTGGGCAACTATAGAAAATTGAATAAAATAAATAATATTTTAAAACTCTTGTAAATTGTAAGGGAAAAACACTAGCAGATTGTGAAATAGACAACTGGCACATTTCCAAGAGGTGTGTCCAAAGCTATATGTTGTTACAGTGGCAAGTTGGAAGACAGGGAAGTAAGTTCTAAGGAGTGCATACAGAAATCAGCAGGCCATTATGGAGAAGAGATTAAAAAGATTTATGCAATCTTAATTTGCCTCATGTATAGCTTCAGACATCAGCAACCCCACCTCCAAAATGGAAAACTATTTTCTTTGGTCTCTCCTGCATGAAGCATGTTTTTAGTGAGAGCCATGTGGACAAAACAAAACTTGCCAATTAGTGAGATATGCTAGGCCAGGAAGAAAGTTTAATTTCAAGTTAAGGAAATTTAAGAGAAGATTATTTGATTATTTTCATATTAGAAGTTTTGCTAGTACACAAGACAAAAGAGTGATGTAATAAAGGTAAAGATCAGGGGTGGGTTCCTACCGGTTCAGACCGGTTCACCCAAACCGGGGGCGACCCGCTAGTGACATCATCAGAAGCAGATCGGTGGTTGCCGGTCCGTGGGGACTGCCATCTTTTTTTTTTAATTTTTTCCGAATTTATTCTTTGTTTTTTTTCTGAGCATGCTCAGAAGGTGACTTCCAGCACTGTGCATGTGGTTGCCATCTTTTTTTGGCTTTATTTATTTTATTTTTATTTTTTTCCAAATTGAAGCCGAACGGACCTCTACCTAGGATCGAACTCACAACCTCCTGATTGTGAGGCAAAAGTTCTACCTCTAAGCCACAGAAGCTGTGGTTAGAGAATGGCTGATTTTGCCTGCTACTAAGTGGCTGTTTTTTTTTCTTTATGCTTTTAATGGTTTTTTTTAAAAGGATATTTTATTGTTAATTTTTTTCAGGGCATTTCGTTGTTTTTAGGAAATGTTTTTTTTTTTAATAAT
>QLTV01002149.1:2247716-2261786 GCA_003457575.1 Thermophis baileyi
GGTTCAAAGTTACAATGGCAGTGAAAAAAGTGACTTATGACCATTTTTCACACTTAACGACCGAAAAAAGTGACTTTTTTCACTGCCATTGTAACTTTGAACAGTTTAGTGACTGTTCAAAGTTACAATGGCAGTGAAAAAAGTGACTTATGACCATTTTTCACACTTAACGACCGTCGGTCGTTAAGTGTGAAAAATGGTCATAAGTCACTTTTTCACCACATTTTACAAGTTGGCCACTCCCACCCGGTCACACGACCGCCAAGCCACTCCCACCCAGTCACATGGCCATCAAGCCACGCCCACCCAGTCACATGGCCGTCAAGCCACTCCCACCCGGTCACATGGCCGTCAAGCCACTCCCACAAAATTAAGCCACGCCCACAGAGTGGTAGTAAAAAAATTTGGAACCCACCCCTGGTAAAGATCACCTCTTATTGATATTACATTATTTTCAGATATAATTCTTTGGTCTTAAACTCTACTTTTCCTTGGATAACGCTCACAAAAATATAATTATGCCTTAGATTCCACCCAGAAAAATCACAAGGTAAACTCTATCATCTGTGTGTCAATATTTAGTTTCTAGCCCCAAAGTAGGACAGTAATTCTCAATAGCAACTTTTAGACCATTTAACATTTCCATCTCAGAGCTCTCATGAGTCACTGTAGGCCAGACATTTATCACTGTTTCACTTTTATTAACTGTGCTTTGAGCTTATAACCAATTACTTAGTAAATGGAAGAGCAAGGACTTCTTAACCAGAGGATTACTAATATTTATCTCATGCACAAGAGGAATACTGCGGATTTCCATTGTTGCCAGTACCTTTTTTCATCTACTTTAAAACTACTGTGCTTAGTACATATAGATTAATTATTATTATGAATTTTAGTTTTACAAATGCCAGTTATATTTTTAGATGCAAGCAACAAAATTGTTTTATTTTTGTTCTGTCCATATGGCATAACAAAATTCACAAACATACTAATTATTAACAAAAATAAAGTCAAGACCAGATTGCAAAATTTAGAAACCGGTGTATTTATGAAAAGTGAAAAATAGGAAAGCAAGCAAGATATTCCCCGTAAATAATAGATCTCATGCTGTCAATTAAATACACGTGCTGCAGTAATATTTTTATACAATCTGGCAAATGTCAGAGGGAAATTGTTGAGTCACCTGCCTGTTCTGATTTTCTAACAAAAAATCATTTTAAAGAATTGAAGGGTGATTACAGCTCTTTAACAAAATAAAAATAATTTTTAACATTTTGGACAGTGACTTACACATAATTAACTGGATTTATACATTTTCTAAGGCTTGTTAAAAATTAAACAACTTTGTATTTGTTTTACTTGTTCTTAGCTGCCCTTAGTTGTGCATAAAAGTAGAATATTTTAATAACTACCATTTAATTATTTGCTTATACTAGTATTATATTAGAGTATAAATAGGTTTAAATAAGGTTTACATTACATCTACCCAGTTACTTAAGACTAGATTTTAAATTCTTAACTAACAATTTGCTTCTCTCAGTTAAAAATATATGTATTTATGTTTTTTTAGCTGTAATGACATTCTTTGACTCTGTTAGCTGGAAACCTAAAATTGGAAGTGAAGGCTTCTATTCTGCTTTCTGAAGTCTTCTGTGAAGGTAAATTTCTTCTGTACACAGTCTCATTTGAGATTGTTTTAACAGTTTTCACAACCTCTACTTTTGGTAATCTCAGCTTGTTTTCTGGTTCCCTGAAACTGATTCTTCTTCCATTGATAAATAGTCTGCTTCTGCTGACTTTTTAAAACACTAATCCCTCCTCTGTAAATGACCTACATCTTCCAGTTCATTGGCTTATAAGTCAACCAATGAGAGCCAAGTATGTTTGTTCATAAATGACCTAAAAAAACTGACCTTTTGAATCTTCTTGTCTAATATGTAAGCTGACAGATCTAACTATGAAGCATTAAGGTCATAACAACTTCTTTATACTCATTGACAGTTACAATAAGCTTACTGTGGGCAAAGTACCAATGAGGCTTTAGTTAAAGCTGAATATTTTCCTCCCAACTTATTATTACTGTTATTTCAGATGAATTCTATCTTACTCATTATATACTCATTTTTCATATTAGCAACATATTAACACTAACTTTTTTCTGGGCTATATTGTTCCATATAGATTCTTCTTCAAAGCCATAATCAGAGAGTTTTCCTTGTCATGA
Source organism: Thermophis baileyi (assembly GCA_003457575.1). NCBI lineage: Eukaryota > Metazoa > Chordata > Lepidosauria > Squamata > Dipsadidae > Thermophis > Thermophis baileyi. Next base: position 2,249,941 of record QLTV01002149.1, read on the forward strand.
CAGATGGGGCGTTGGTCCTACCTGAGACGCCTCTTCTCATAGGGTGGAGCCATCATTCAGGATGGGTTGACCTCGATCATCAGCCAATGAGGACCGAGTCTGTTCTTCTTATGCTTGGATCCGCCTTGTGCCATCCCAGCTTAGACAAATCCAAAGACCAGACTCGACGTGGCAAAGGAAAGAAACCTAACTGAGCTCCCATCCAGAGCAAGACCGATCAGACGTATGCCAGTCAAACAGGCCCCCCCCAGCGAGACCGAAACTAGAAAAAAAAGTCAACGAAGGCCCGTCAAACAAGGAAGACCCCGAACCCCTAACCAGATGACCGAAACCAAAAGTCTAAACTATCCCAAGGGGGGGGGGACTGAATGATGGCTCCACCCTATGAGAAGAGGCGTCTCAGGTAGGACCAACGCCCCTTCTCCATCGTGGGTGGAGCCATCATTCAGGATGGGACATACCAAAGCGAGAAGTCCCCATATTGGGCGGGCACAGATACAGAGCCTCAAGAAGCCTCCTCGACCACACGTTGTAACACGCGCCGACCGAAGGCCGCCTCCGCGGAAGCATAGGAGTCTATTTTATAATGTCGAATAAACGGCGTGGGAGAAGCCCACGCCGCCGCCCGGCACACCTTCTCCCAAGGCGCCTGAGCCGCCCATGCCGCAGAAGATGCCGCACTACGAGTCGAATGTGCCGTTATCCCCGCTGGTCGAGGGAGTGAGGTGAGCTCGTACGCCTTTGCACTCGTGCCCCTGAGCCAACGGCCGACGACACCTTGCGACCCAAGGAATGTGGATGAAAGGCCACCAGAAGCGCCTCTGTCTGCCTGAAGTGTTGAGTTCTTCGTATGTAGATACGGAGAGCCCGCCGTACATCCAAGGAGTGCCAGCGCCACTCCAACGGACGGCCCGGTCCCGGAAAAAAATTGGGCAAGACCAGCTCTTGCGCCCGTTGAAACGGCGAATTAACCTTAGGCAGGAACGATGGATCCAGCCGGAGAACCACCCGATCTTTGTGAAACACGCAGAGATCCTTCCGAACGGACAGGGCCGATAACTCCGATATCCTGCGCGCCGACGTAATCGCTATCAAGAAGGAAACCTTGAAAGACAGGTGACGCAGGGAGGCCTTGCGCAGTGACTCATAGGGAGGCCCCATGAGGGACTGCAGCACCCTCGGGAGATCCCAGGTGGGAAAACGACGGACCGGGGGGGGCGGAGATTGCTCGCCCCCCAGAGAAGCTCCGTACCATGGGCACTGGGCCAACGAGGCCGCCTGATCGGAGGAAAGGAGAGACCTGTCTCCGAATAGTGTTTGGCGCAAGACCGCGGTCTAGTCCCCTTTGAAGAAAACTCAACACTTTGGGCAGAGGAAGCCGAAAAGACGACAGTCCTTCAGTCTCGCACCAGCTGCAAAAGGCCCTCCACGTAGACGCATAAATCCTCTGAGTAGCCTGGCGACGGGAAGCCAAAATGGTGAGTATCACCGCAGGATCGTAACTCTGTCCCCCCAGAGAGCCCCACTCAACCGCCATGCGGTCAGCTGGCACCACCCGGGATCCGGGTGTAGAATAGTCCCCTGGCTGAGGGAATCCTTGCACATAGGCAATCTCCACGGAGGGGCCACCGACAGCTCCCAGAGGTCCGCAAACCAGGCTCTGCGGGGCCAATACGGTGCCAGGAGAATGAGTTCGGCTTTCTCCTCCAACAACTTGCGGACCACCTGTGGCAGAACTGGCAGGGGAGGAAAGGCATAAAGGAGTCCGGGAGGCCAAGGACTCCGCAGAGCGTTCACACTCTCTGTCCCTCGGGCGGAAAACCGGGAGAAGAAACGAGGGAGTTGAGCGTTTTCTGGAGTCGCAAAAAGGTCCACCAACGGATGACCGAACCTCTCCGATATCTGGGAGAATAGAGACGGGTTCAGGCGCCACTCCACCTGGTCCACTGCTGAGCGGCTGAGCCAGTCCGCCTGTACGTTGTCGACTCCCGAAATGTGATCTGCAACCAGGGACAGAAGGTGACGTTCTGCCCACAGACCCAGGCGTAGGGCCTCCCGCATAAGGGACGGTGAGCGAGTGCCCCCCTGTCTGTTCACATGCGCCTTCACCGTTGTATTGTCCATCAATACCAGGACATGTTGACCCGACAGCAGGTGTTGGAAGCGTCGGAGGGCCAGGGACACCGCTCGAAGCTCCAGCCAATTTATGGAGCAGGAAGACTCCGCTGCTCCCCACCGACCCTGGGCGGTGTGATCCAGGACGTGAGCCCCCCAGCCCGTGAGGCTGGCATCGGTAGTGACGACGACCCGATGAGGCTCGACGAAAAGTGCCTCTCTACAGGGCCGGCGACCTCCACCAGGCGAGGGAGCGAAGGACCACAGACGGGACCAAAACCCGGAGTTGCGACGTTCCTCGACCTGCCTTCTGGAAGGGCAAAAGGAACCATTGAAGTTCCCTGGAGTGTAGGCGAGCCCACGGGGTGATGGAAATACAGGAGATCATCTTTCCCAGGAGAGTAGACAAGAGCGCCAGAGGGACTCTGCGCTGGCGTTGAACAAGGGATACCAGGTCCGTAATGCTGACCTGCCTCTCCTGGGAAAGGGACACCCTACACTCCAGGAAATCTACAATAGTGCCTAAATGAAGGATAGATGTGGAAGGGGAAAGATGGCTCTTCTCCCGATTAATCTCAAACCCATGTTGTCTCAGCGTGTGGATGGTTACCTGGAGATGGTACGACGCGAGGGCCCCAGTAGGCGCATGCACCAGAATATTGTCCAGGTAACACTGGACATGCACAGGGAGGGACCGAAGGTGAGCCGCCAGGACAGCAAGGATCTTCGTGAAGACCCTGGGGGCGGAGGAGAGCCCAAAGGGCATAGCCCTGTACTGAAAGTGCCTACCCGCATATGAAAATCGGAGGAATTGACGATGGTGCTGATGGATAGGCACATGCAGATAGGCCTCAGTAAGGTCCAGGGAAGCCATAAAGTCCCCTTTACGGAGACAAGCCAAAATGGAGGAGAGGGAGTACATCCTGAATTTACGATACGAGATAAACTCGTTTAAGCATTTCAGATCAAGAATCGCTCTCCATCCCCCCGAGTTCTTGGGCACCACAAACAAAATGGAGTAGAAACCCCTTCCCTGTTGTTCCCGGGGCACCCGCTGGATGGCCCTAATCTCCAGGTGTTGCACTGCCGAATCCTAAGTGCCCGTTTGGATGGAACGCTAGAGACCGGACAGCGGACGAAGAAGTTCGGAGGGATGGAGAGGAATTCCAACAAAAGGCCATGTTTGATGGTCCGTCTGACCCAGGAATCCTGGGTGGTCCGAAACCAAAAATCTGAAAACAAGGAAAGACGCCCCCCAATGGGAAGGGAAAGACCTTCACCATCCGGGGCATCTGAAGGGGTGGGACCCTGAGCCCCCCCTGAAGGGGCACCTTGTCTGCCTTCCCCGCCCGGACCTATCCTGAGGTTGGCGTTGTGGACCGAAGGGACCAGGGACCCGGGAGAAGTTGGAACCCTGGTCCACCGCCCGAAAGGGGCGACGGTAAAAGAGGGCCTGACGGAAGTTACCCCTCCTGGATAGAGATGGGAGAATCTTCCTCCGATCCCGGGACTCTACTAGTATCGGCTCCAACGACTCTCCAAACAGGCGAGACCCCTGGACTGGACCCGATGCCAGACGCCACTTGTGCCGGGTGTCCGCCGGCCACTGTCGCAGCCAGTGCATTCTTCTGGCCACCACAGACGCAGCCATAGCCTTGGCCGCAAAGCGGGAGGCATGCAGAGTGGCATCCGCCAGAAACTGCGAAGCCGCAAACAGTTTGTTCAAATCCTGTTGCGCCTTGAGGTTAGAAGCAGGTAAGTGCTCCTGGATCTGCCGCAGCCACAGAAGCGAGGTCCTCGTGAAAAAGGAAGAAGTTGACAACGCCCTGACTGCCCAGGCAGCCGCCTGGTGACTCCTGAGGAGGGCCTGCTCCAGTCTTTTATCCTCAGGCTTGAGCAGCTCCTCCGATTCGCCCGGAATGGCTGTTGGTGTATAAAGGCCCAGGACTGGAGGATCCACAACAGGAGGGGCTAGTAATGTCGCCAACTCTGGAGACACATTGAAGAACCTCCGTTCCATTGAAGATGGAGATGGTCCGGAAATGGGGTTAGACCACTGTCTCAGGACAGTATCCAGAAAGAACTGCGGAGTGGGAACATACGAGGTCTTTGGCTTGACCTCGGAAAAGAGGGGATCCTGGTTGGAGCCCTGGGCAGCCGCCCCTTCCTGGATTGGGGCATCCAGCCCTGCCGTCGCCCGCGCCTTATGTAAGAGGGACTTGAACAAGGCCGGGGAAAAGAGTCCTGTGGCAATCGGCTGGTCAGGACTCAAGGACTCATCCTCCGACAGCTCCAGTGGCGCACCCTCTACATCTTCCAGCCAATCCCCCTGGATGTCATCCTCTGAAATGTCAGAGAGATCATCCTGGAGCTGTTGTCCGGATAAAGGGCCAGCCCGAGACGAGGCTCGAAGTACTTCAGTGGTCCTGCCATCGCCCAATGGAAATGAGCCGCCCATGGACTGCAGGCCGGCCGAAAGGCCCTGTTGCACCGCTGTTGCGATCAGGTGCTGCAGGTTCGCCGGATCAAACCCGGCGGAAGTAAGAGGAGGGCCAGATGACGCAGGCAAGGCATCTCCCTGGGTTTCGGGAGGAGAAGGCCTGCAATCTGCTGCCTGTCGGGAAGGGCCAGTAGAGGGTGGCAATAAACCTGCTGGGCCCCACAAATCAGGCTCTGCCCTAGTCAGACCCACAGAATCCAGGGAAGGAAGCCAGACAATCCAAACAGCGAAGCCAAAATTCTGGATGGGAGAAAAACTTGCCATGATCGACCTCACTGAGGACCGAGTCTAAGCTGGGATGGCACAAGGCGGATCCAAGCATAAGAAGAACAGACTCGGTCCTCATTGGCTGATGATCGCGGTCAACCCATCCTGAATGATGGCTCCACCCACGATGGAGAAGTTTAAAAATCTTTCCCAGGTAATCTTGGTTAGCACTAATTCGGACATTATTTCAGGACAATATGAACTTTTACTTACCTGACTACATGTTCTTAACTATTTTTAACTTCCTTTTTATTGTTGATACATATCCTGATGATTTATAATTGTTGCATTGCAAAACTAGCCCACTTGTGTCAAATCTTTCCATGTCTGTGCATATATTAATCTTGCCACAATAATCATATATTGAAATAATCTTCCATGAGTTTTTTTTGTTTATCCATTAATCCTAAAAGGAAAGGTTCCAGTTTCAATTGAATATTGATCTTGAAAATCCTCTGTATCACATTTAACTTTTTTACATATTAACCAAGCATGATAAAATGTTCCTTCAGGTTGCGTACATTTCCAACATTTCTTGCTGTTAATTTTTTTTTAAGAAAAACTTCTTTTCATCCTTGTAAAGAAACTAAAGCAATGTACATTAATAGATCTATAATAACTTTAAACTCTGTTTAAAGAGGTTTGCTGACACAAAGGATTTCCACAGATAATTTAATTAAAAAGGTTTTTAATAGAATAAAGAAAGGAAATACATTTACTTAATCAGTTATCCCGGAGAAATGTTTTCTATTTCTCTTTGTACTATTAAAAACTACTTTTCTTTCCAATTCTTTTTAAATTCAGAGACAGGGAGAATATTCTCTGAGTGAAAAAGGACATTTTTGTCAGCATTAGAATTCCAATTAATGCCAACTAAAGCAAATAAAAATGAATCCAATAGCCTATGCATAATGCATTTAGATTTCAGAAGATGTGTTTGGAGGAATATTCCTTAGAACTTTTGGAGGGGGAAAAAATCTATCAGATTAGCAAAATTTTCAGCCATAACATTCTAAAATTTTAAAATATGCTCCTTTTCCAGCCAAAGATAATTCCTTTAAAACAGTAAACCCCAATCTTTTCAGCATCAGGAACTGGTTTCATGGAAGACACTTTTTCCACAGACCGGGGGGGCGGGATTGTTTCGGTTTTGCTTGCTCACCTGCCGCTCTCTTCCAGATGTGCGGCCTGGTTCCTAAAAGGCAGGGACCAGTATCGGTCTGTGGTCCAGGGTTGGGGACCCCTGCTTTAAAAGACTAGTTTCCTTCATGATGTTTGAGATAATGGTATTTTTAAAATAATAAATAATTGGATTAGCTAACTCTCTGTAAAAAAATTTAAAAAAAATATTATGACAAGGAGCAAAGTTATTTTGAATTGTTCTATGACTAAACAAGAAGAATTAAGGCATTCTCTTTCTCTAAATATCTAAGTTTCTATGGCAACAAACTTAGTCCTTCTATATTTACTAATCTATTCTGCTTCAAATCAATACTTTAAGGTAATTGTTTCCATGATAAATATCTATAGCAATTCATTATGTAACCACAATGTACAAAGATAAAATCCAACATTTTAATAAGAGCTATAATCAAACATCCTAGGGAAAGCCATTGCTCTTAACTATAAGGTAGAGTATTAGTTTAGCTCGAGATTTAATATTCTACTGCCTTAAGAAATTTTTGGAAATAGACTAAACATCTTCTTGTTAAACATTTAAGCAAATTTGCTACGAATATATCCATCTATGCTAGGTTGATTTAGTTAATCTTCCTCACCAGTTCAAAGTTCCAGCCTACCTGGATGACCTCAGTTCCTATTGATGACCTCAGCTTGTTTATTTGTTTAAATACTTAATTATTTATGCATGCTAACTAGTGTTTGGGAATATTAAAGAAGTAAACCAAAAGAATACAGTAAAACTAATACTCAATGCAAGTGAAGAGATTATTTAAAAGTAACCCATCTTGGAAGAAACTGTATTTATCATGAATTGATAAGTTCAAAGTAAGAAAACTATTATTATCTAACATCACTATTACAAACACAAGTGACCCCTATGTCTAAAATAAATTTGATACACAGAAGGAATTGCACAACCATACTTATCTATACAGAAGGGTCCTGGGGGAAAGAACATGAATCAACTTCAGGGAAATGTATACATCAATATATAATAAGAATTTTACATTAGTGACTGCAAAATAGGGGCAGATAAAAGTTATGTAGAATGGGAAGAATTGAAAACAAACACTTGTGCAAACACTGAATGGATCTTTTTTTAAAAAAAAAATCTATAAATACAAATAAAATAGATTGGGATATTATCTCAGACACGGAGGAGTAGTGGAGATCATTTAGGCAACCTAGAGCTTTCCCAGAGAGATGTCCAGATTAAGAATCTGCCCAGTTCCAAGCTAAATGGGGGACGGGAGAAGAGGTTCAGGGTAGTCACCAGTGGTGGGTTGCTGCCGGTTCGGACCGGTTCACCTGTACTGGTGGCGGAAATTTGCACCCGCTCGCCGAACCGCCAGCGATGGCCGGCTGTCCATGCCCCCGAACCAGTCCTCCAGTCGCTGCGGCTGGCAAAGAACCCTCTGCGCATCCGCAGAGGCTTCTGCGCATCCGCAGAGGGTCATTTCCCCGACGTGATGTAGGCAAAATGCGCACTTCCGTTGCGATGCGAACCGGTAGGGAAGGTAAGTGGAACCCACCCCTGGTAGTCACATCCTAGAATCTCTCAGGATATACTGTATCTAGTAGGTTAGAAGGTTATAGCTTTAGTTTGGCATGATTCTGTCTATTAGGTGTAAGCAAATAGAACTCAATTGGATTTCACTGTGTCATCCTTGGGCTTGGCCATGACATAGTCATACTAATCTACACTTCCCTAGGTGCAAATATTTTTATTTCCTTCAAATCCTACCTTGAGCATGAAGGCTTTGGAGTAATCTTCTCATTCTTTTCTATATGCCCTTCTGTTAACCATTTGTTCCAACTGTTTCTCTCTGTTTACTGCCCCCTTTGTGCTAATATTTAATAATGGGTCCCTGATCAAGCTTTTATTTTTGTAACTGTGAAAATTATATGAATATTAATACCATATCATTGTATAACAATTGATAATCATCACCACCATCCTCAATAATAATAGTAAAAAGACTTAAGTTATGTAAGCTTTGAATTGGTTTATTGTTCCAAATAGTTTCATACTAATTTTGAGGAAATGCAGCAAATATACACTTAACAGTTTTAATTAGTTTTTACTACTTTTAATGTTTAATTTGATTTTTTTTCTAAATTAATATTAACTTCTTACATATTCCAAAAATAATTAAACTATAATATTGTGTTGTAGAGGAGGAATCTTAACAGTTAAACAAATTCTAAATGATAAATAGATGTTCCTTTCAAGTAACATAAGCCCGACAGCCAGTTTGGTGTACTGTAGTGGTTAAAGTATCAGGCTAGAATTAAGAGCCTATGAATTTTAGTTCTGACTTCGGCACAAAGCCAGCTGGGTGAACTTGGGCCAGTCATTTTCTCTCAGCCCTAGGAAGGAAACAATGACAAATTTCTTTTGAAAAACCTTACCAAAAAAACCTGCATGGATTTGTCCAATCTCTCTGGACAGAATTGAATGGAAGAAAAAAAATATTTTTACAAAATGGAATGAAAACACACACACACACACACACACACACACACACACACACGTTTACTTTCACAACAATCCTGTTAGGCACTTTTTCATGCTATGTCAATAAAACTGTTTCTCCATTGTTTTTGTCTGCTAAAGGCAGGCTCTCTTCTTTAATTGACTTTAACTTGGTTGCATCTTCCCAGCCTTGACACAACCAGTTAAGAATTTTATTGCACACTAGACTGAAATCACTGTAAACATTATTTTACTGGGTTTGAACGTCTTTCTTCTGCCTTATTCACAACTTAACTGATACCTTTTTGTATTTGGTGGCAGCCAGTTATTAGTTATTGATGGCTTTGGCTTTTCTGCCCTGAGAAACTCACAGTTCATTCAATATGTAGCTACTGGGAACTAGTATTAAGCCTTTAAATAATCATTTGAGAGAAGAACAGGAGATTAAGAAAAATATATTCATTTTCTTGTAAGCATTCTAAGGGTTCATTTAGAAAAGCTCATTTAGTTCTAGTATACTGAAAAGAAAGGAATCCTTGGACATTAATGCCCAACATGTAGCATTCAATGTTATACCTAAATCTTAACTTGAAAACTTCTATGCCTTCCTAATCTGAAAAAAATTGCTTATAGTTAAAGTTCATTTTCTGTACAGACAGATGATTTTCTACATTCTATATAATCAAAAACCAACAACAATCAGTATTACAACTACATACAATTAAAAGCAAACTATGTAAATTGTCATCATGCTATATCTTAAAGAATCTGATGGTTTTAAAATAAATTATCAAGTAGATCATAAATAATCAAGTTATCATTTTATTTAAATTTAGAAAAATATTCCATTCTAATTTTTAATATGGTATTGATTTTATCATTTACTATTTTAACCATAGTTGGATAATATGAGGCAACCAATAATTAATAGTATTTCGCTAAACATTTAATTCCACTAAAATCAATACAATCTCTATCTGTGATCATACATTTAGGAGAACTCCAAGATAGCTTTCAAAATGATTATATTCAATGATCATCCTTAATTAATCTATAACCTAATTTAGTTCAGAATTTATTTTTAGACTGTGACAATAATCAGCTCAATTCTTTCCAATAAAAACATTCAGCAAAACAGCTAAGTAATTTCAGTAATAAATAAGTGCACAAGGTGATTTGGGAAGAGAATATTTATTGTGTGATTAAAAAAGAAGAGAGCCTTGCCACATTATTAATCTGTATGTTTTTGCTATTATAATTACCCAAAGCATTTTTAATATTTAACAGCTTAATTACAGGTTACTCAGTCTGGTGTAGTAATTCAAAGCATCAGGCTGGAAACCAAGAGGCTATGAGTTCTAGTTCTGCCTTAGGGATGTAGCCAGCTGGGTCATTCTTTTTTAGCCCTAGGAAGAGGAAAATGACAAATCACTTCTGAAAATCTTGTGCAGCAAACTGCAGGGATTAGTCCAGGTAATTGTTAGGAGTTACCATGACTCAAAGCACTCCCTCCAAAAGAAGCAACTTATTTTGGTTTTCTTGTTATTTTTATTCATGTCTGTCTATCAAAAATATTTTTTTGTCAAGAGGGCACATTCATGTGACATAAGCATCAAATTATCTTCATAACATTTTGCTCAAGGCTGCTATATAGAAATATGTTGGTGTTGAACTTTGGAAATAACATTAAGATCGTATGCTTCAGTACTCCGAATATGTTTAAGTCAAGATGACACTTCTCATGCTACTAACTTCTAGGCTCTTAATGTATGTAATTGCACTAGTCTTCTATATTATGTATCTATGCTTAATTTTATTTGTATCATATCTTTTTGGAAACATCAGGAACTTAGTATTTCTTTTGGACTGATATACCAGGTCTCTTAGTTTAGTATCTGAAACTATTTATTAAACTGGAAAGAACAGACATGGTGGAAATAAGCCATATGCTAACCAATAAATATCTCTTACTATAAAAAACTATATGAAATATTGTTTTTCTAAAATACATAATTTAACTAAACAATTTCCTTTTAACATTTAATATATTTGTTAATATATTTTTTCTTCTGAGTTTAGAGTAGAAATATTGTTGACATTCCTATTTATTTAGTTTCATATTTAGATAGCAATATAGGCAAAAATTTACAAGAACCTTTTCAGTCAAAACTCTATGTCTATTTTGCTGGGTGCTGAGCTTTCAATAACAATAACATTTTACAATAAAATGTAAAGTTCTTAACAGAATAAAAAATATAATGGTATGTGTTTGTTCATTATCACAAATGCCAGTTGGCTCAAGAATGCAATTTAACTGAAGCCAAAATTCAATTTGTTAAGTCAACCTCAGTCAGGTATTATCTTGGGATGAATAGAGGTAGAATTATCTTAGATTTTTTTTTGACCTCTCATCTGGGTAGGAATACAGAAAACATTTAGAAATATAAAGCAGTCTTCAGAGATCACAAGCTAAAAGCAAGAACTTTGAAAGTATTTTCTATATTTTCAAGTTCCTAACTACTTGAGTGAAAAAACAAGCTGCATCTGGTTTGCCAATGAGTAAAGCTGATTAGTAGATATTTAAATGTGACATGCCTGACTCTAAAATGAAAAAAAAATGCAGATATTATATATAATTCCACATCAGAAAATACTTATTAATTTTTTTTTAAATAGAATCCAAATTATGTCCTAAATTCTGGAAAGGCTACATGTAAGATGTATGCAAAAAATTATTTAAGCTTCTGAAATATCTCTCCAAATTTGAATGCAGATTAAAAATATAAACATGTTTAATATTGCCTCGGAGTCTTACTTGGTTGGGGGTGTTACTTGGAACCCTGACAGTCTGCACTATTTATCTTATACATTTGAATAACTACTCCTTGAGTTCCAAAACTCTCTCTCTCTCTCATCTGCTTCATTATTACATGTAACATTTATCACAAATTGTGATGTGAGAAAGGATCTATAGGTTTGAATGGGAATGTATGAATAAGGAAAGACTTATAGGTCACCCATCAGAAACCATAGTCTGCGAACTGTCCTTAAATACCACACTTCGCTTTCTACTATGTTACAGAGCCCCCGATTACGACATCACACATGCGAACAAGTTAACCTCACTACTAACGTGGGCAGCCTCCTACCCACACCCTCTTATTTTTCTTGGTGATCTCAACCTACCTCATATTAACTGGACACTAAATGAATGTACAACTGAACCCATACATTCAACCCTATACAATGCTATTACTAATCTAGGACTAGATCAACTAGTAACAAACAACACTAGACTCAACAATT
>QLTV01002149.1:2263262-2283433 GCA_003457575.1 Thermophis baileyi
AAATGTAGTTCATAAAATTATCTGCCACAATGTCCTACCTGTCAATGACTACTTCAGCTTCAACCACAACAATACACGAGCACACAATAGATACAAACTTAATGTAAAGCGCTCCAAACTCGAATGCAGAAAATATGACTTCAGCAACAGAGTGATCAATGCCTGGAATTCACTACCTGACTCTGTGGTTTCTTCCCCAAACCCAAAAAACTTTAACCTTAGACTGTCTACTGTCGACCTCACCCCATTCCTAAGAGGTCTGTAAGGGGCGTGCATAAGCGCACCAGCGTGCCTACCGTCCCTGTCCTACTGTCCTATTGTCTTCATCTATCTGTATTCACTTTGATTATGTTTATGATTATACCTATACCTGCTATCTTGTACATGTTTGACAAATAAATAAATAAATAAAATAAATAAATCAGGTGTCCATCCATTGTTGAAATACATTAAACCATCTCCAGTACTGGGTTACTCAGCTCACATTTGAAAATCTCCAGGGATGAGGAATCCTTTATAGTATTGTGGAAACTCCCACTGCTTCACATCTCTTACTGTGATTGTATCTTCCCAGTTTTATTAGAGAACACTTACATGAAAGTCTTAGATATTTGTAGACCACTATCATTTATTACTTTAATCTTCTCCTTTGTAAGTTGAACATGCCCAATTCCTCTTTTCTGATACAGCTTAGTTACTAAATCTGTAGCTTTGTTCTGAACTGACTCTAGATGCTCTAGGTCTGTGATGGCAGCACCCTCTCTGTGGGCACGCGAGCTGTCACCCCAGTTCAGCTCTGCCACGCATGCGCGCGCCTCCCACCGGCCAGCTAGTTGTCGGGTCTCTGCCACACATGCGTGGGGGCAGAGCGTGTGCGGGGGGGTCGCACGTGCATGCACGGTGGGGCAGGGCACATACATGAGGGTGCATGCGCATTACATTTTGGGAGTTCGTGCACACATGCACGCATTTGCGCGCACACGCACACGCTTTGGGCACTCGGGCCGGAAAAGGTTAGCCATCACTGCTCTAGGTCCTTTTAAAAATGTGGTGCCTAAAACTGAATTCAGAAAACTGAATCCAACCAGTGCAAAGTAAAATGATTTTTTTTGTCTTCTGGATCTAGACACAATGCTTTTGTTAATTAAGTCCAAGATTAAATTTTAAGCTGTAATATCAACCTGCTAAAACTTATGTGATGGCCATTAATACTTCTAGGTCCTCTATATAGACATGTCAACAAACTACATTCCTAAATCCCTCACATCCTCACATCCTCTAAACCCCTCACATCCTGGACACAAATTGTTTCAACTTCTACCCTCAAAACAACGCTATAGGGCACTGGACACCAAAACAACTAGACACAAAGACAGTTTTCCCCCGAATGCTATCACTCTGCTTAACAACTAATTCCCACAACACTGTCAAATAATTTACTAAGACTGTATTACTATTCTTCTCTTCCTTACTAGTATCTCTCTCTTCCCACTTATTTATTTATTTTATTTATTTTATTTTTCAAAATTTGTATGCTGCCCAACTCCCGAAGGACTCTGGGCGGCTCACAGTATATATAGATATATATATATAAAAGACAATAGAAAAAAAACATGGGCCAATCAATCAATTATTGGCCCCAGGCCTGCCGGAACAGCCAGGTCTTAACGGCTTTACGGAAAGCCAGTAAGGTGGGGGTAGTACGGATCTCGGGGGGAAGTTGGTTCCACAGAGTCAGAGCGGCTACAGAGAAGGCCCTCCCCCGCGGGCACGCCAGCCGACACTGTCTGGCTGATGGGACCTGAAGAAGGCTAGCCCTGTGCGACCTCACTGGTTGTTGGGAGGAGTGTGGCAGAAGGCGATCACGCAGATAAACTGGTCCTAAGCCATGTAGGGCTTTAAAGGTAACAACCAACACCTTTAGTAACCTTGACTATCACTAAGTGTTGTATCTTTTTATTCTTGATGAATGTTTTTTATTCTCCTTATGTACACTGAGAGCATATACACCAAAGACAAATTCCTTGTGTGTTCAATCACACTTGGCCAATAAAGAATTCTATTCTATTCTATTCTATTCTATTCTATTCTGTTCTGTTCTGTTCTGTTCTGTTCTGTTCTATTCTAAATCCTGTATTTACTGTATGCATTTAATTTTCCTTACCCAGATACAGGACCTTATGCTATCAGTTTATACCCAATTGTATTTGGCTAAGTGCTGAAGCTTTCGAGTTTATTTCTGATTGGAATTTTGCTGTCTAAACTATTGTCCGATTTTGTCCTTTAAACTATTATTTAATACCCATAACTTAAGTTCATCTGCTAATTTGGTAAGATCCCTTCCAACTTCTACATCTTTTATGAAAATGTTGACTAGCTTTGAGTTAAGGAAAGAACCCTGAATGATCCTGTTTCACAATACCTTTCAGTTGGATGCAACAACATTAATAAACACCTTATAAATGAGTATTGCTGTTCAACCAATTGTAAACCTACTGGACCTAAAGAACCAACTTATACCACACTTATCTATGAGTTAACCAATGTCTACTGTAATAGTAATTCTATCCTAAAAGAGATAAAATTAATCAGGCCTTATTTATTCACTAAGAAAATACCTTATATAGTCAGCAAACAAGATTACATAGCCTTACTATTTAACATTGTTTTCATGCTCTGGTGCTTCCCAAATGTTACAACAAATAAAGAACTATTTGTTTGCTTGCATGGCCAATATTATCAGAATTCTATTGTTTTTCATTATTATATTATTTTATGGTCACTTGAAAAGTTAATATTATGCATAAGAACAGTAAAACAAATATTAAACAGATAAATAATCTTCTAGATAAACTGAAATGGATTGCTTCAAATATTAGTTGGAATCACAGTTTCTAGAGATTCCTATTAAGCTTTATGCTGCATACATTTTCCCAAACTGAAATAGAAATTAAATGGCCGATTGCTTCTTCTGTTGAATAGTAAACTACTTATTGAGTACAGAGAAAACAAACTAACACACTGCAAATTTTTGAACTCAGGGTATGTGAGACACATGTATCTACATAGTACACTTTGTTTAATATTCAAAATCAACTGACAAATATAAAAAATGTAAAATATGCAATATTATATAAAGCAAGGACAAACTATTTTTTGCAGTGCAATTCCACATCACTGTATGAAAAAAAATAGAGGTACGTAATAGAACAAATCAAATGATCAGTCATTTGTCGAGGATACTTTAATTTGGATTCCTGCATGGAGCAGGATGATTATTTGTTGGCCTAAATGGCCCTTTCAATTGTGTAATTTTATTATACTAGCTATAGCTGATCTATTACAGATTAATTTCCTATCACAAATATTTTGTCATTCTGGTCATACAGAGGATGTATGTTTGCTTCTCATACAGTGAGGCAAACAGCAAAAATTAGATGATTCTAAAAATTATTAGAGCTGTTCTGTTGACTGTGGATTGCATTTGCTCTTCAATACAGCAATTTACACCAACAACGTTTTGTGTGTTTTCTTTTATATGGGTAGATTTTAGAATGTACATGTAGGAAGAACATGCATTGATGGGCAAAATTTTCCTGGGCTTTAATTGCACATCCAAATCAGAGACGCACATGCAAATCAAAATTTCTTGTATAGGCTGCTGGCAAGAGGGTTACATCACAGTTATAAAGCATAAAATGTCCATTCTGAGTAATAATAATAACAATAATAAGCAATTGCAGGAGTTGAATTATTAGAGTAAAATAATAGAATGCATGAAGATTAGCAACATCATTAGCAACAACTTCATTTTAGTTATTTCTCAGGATTTTCTTAACTTAGACCAGTCTATCCTATCTATGTGGTCCATTTCTGAGCACACATATTTAATTTTTTTTGCTTGCTTTGCTACTTCATCTTTCTCTATATTTATATACAATTTCTATGTTTCCTGCTATAGTGACAGTGAAAATGGCTTCAATTATTTCTTTCATGCATTAACTATTGTTGATGCAGATTTTTCATTAGCTTCCCTTCTTTCCAATTAGTGAAGAATTGATAAAACTGAGTGCTCTTGAATAAGTGAAGTTGCAATTCAAGAAAAGTTACTGAAAAGAAAGCTTCAGTATTCCTGCCTCCAGCACTTGAAGCAAGTTGAAGTCAACTAAATAAACAGATGGCATTGAATTAAAAAGCCTGCCCAGGTCTTGCCTTTCTCTTTTACTAAAAAAAAGAAAAGGATCTTCCTGCCTGAAAATAAACAATGCTTGAAACTGATACTATATTTTCAAGTGCAATCTTAAATTTCCAAATTATTTAAAACAGATGCAGAAAAACTGATGATAAAACTGCCGACCTCTCCATAAATGAAATGTATACATTTCATTTTCACCGGTAAAATTTAGTAAAGGATCCTTCAATAGCACAAAGAACAGAGCAGCACTAGCTTTGTTTCACAAACGATTTGAATGACGTCATTAGTGCCATGGTTACAACATTGCTGTACAAAATGT
The DNA here is from genome assembly GCA_003457575.1 of Thermophis baileyi. Lineage (NCBI taxonomy): Eukaryota > Metazoa > Chordata > Lepidosauria > Squamata > Dipsadidae > Thermophis > Thermophis baileyi. Next base: position 2,267,777 of record QLTV01002149.1, read on the forward strand.
CAGTCATGCTTCTTGTCTCTGATATAAGAGATAATTTCAAACACCAATGAGTTCAGAGATCCATTTCCAAACTGTAAAACAAGGGTAATCTTTCCATTATAGAAATACATGATTCTAAAACTTTCAAAGTAAAATCAGCAGAGAAGCATGTTCTATTATTAGCCTTAGCACTGCTCCACATAGAAACTCAATGTATATTCATCTTCAGCCACTGAATTCACAAGTATATGACTGGCAGACAATGAGTATCGGTGAATGTAGTATTTCTGAGAGAGCCAGCATTATATGGTGGTTTAAGTGCTGAGCAAATAACAGGAAGATCTAGGTTCTAATCCTCCCTTAGGCATAGAAGCCAGCTGGGTGAAGTGGGGTCAGTCACTCCCTCTCAGTCCTAATCAGTATCAGGGTCTGTGACAAGCTGGCTTATAGCTTCACTATAAGAACTAGGTAAACATAATGCAAAAAGAAGTGGATCCTGCAACAAGCACTAGAAAGAAGAACAACAGCAACTTATTATTTCTAAAATCAGACTTATTTACAGGTATATGCATTGCCACAGAAAAAAAGAACATTCAGCTTTTTTTCAGTGTAACTGTATGATTCCAGTGCTGCACTCTCAATTCAACATTTAAAACAAAGCAAAACAAAAAAGCTGAAAAATACTCTTTGCTTGGCAGCTGTACATACATATCTTGAAAGGATATATGTATGTGTCTCTCTCTGTGTGTGTTATATCCTATATAAATGTATGTAATCTATGGTTTCCAGGAAAATAATAATTATCTCTGAAACTGAATTCAGATTGATTCTCCAGTCTAAGATTGTATAAAATTATTAAATTATTCATTTCTTAAAACTGGATTTAAATCAGTTCAGTAAAGAAATAAAAAGTGTAATATTCTTTCCTTGAAAATGTTTCTCATTTAGCTGCCTATGATATTCTCCCCATAGCTAAAAAGGGACAGGTGTCTGAGAAGTCCAAATGCCCATTCAACTTTCTTGATCTCTGAATAAAGAAAACTCTACAAATAAGCATAATTTCATTTCAGCCAATATTTCCCACTTCATTTTAGAGTGACTCTGACCAGAATAAAAAAGTTGCAAAGACTAGTACTTTTTACCCCATTCCCATGTAATTTCATCAACTATTGCTATGAGCTCTATTTAGTTGAATACCTGCTGATGTATGATACCTGACGGTGCCATCAATTAAACATTGATTTTGCAAATTCTGCATAGATTAACAATCAACTTTCAAAAGACTTCAACGTTTTGGAGGTAAACTATCAAGCCCTCCAGTGGGCAGCTTTACAACAGGTATGTTGTAAAGACGTTTGGTGCTGGTGGGATGGGGATGTAAAATACTCACTCTAAATTAAATTCAAAGAGGAAGAGCAAAATATGCTACTTCTCTATATAAGTACCTTTGTCATAAAATATTCTACCTGCAGAGATTAGAACGATACCTACCCCTACAATTTTCCATTGAGCCTTGAAGACAGAATTCCTTTCCAGAGCATTTAATGAGCAAGAAGGAATTACAGTACTGGTAATATCAGGCTAAACTAATTTTTTTTTTAGGAAGAGTGAGGATATGTTTCATGTTTTTATATGAATTGCTGGAAGTCTCTGCAAGTTAACTGTTAGAAATGTTGCTAACAAATAAATAAAATATTGTGTGTTGTGGTTTACAAAGAAAAACTAATACTCAAATGGCTGCTTCTGTGTATTGTAACTTCTCAGCTCCTATGATATTGTATTTTGTTATTTTTAATTTTTTTGTTTAAATAAGTGTTTTTATTCAATTTTTAACTATTAGACTTCCAGAATCATACAATAACTAGATAAATAATGTACATAGAAAGGTAACTTAATAAAGCTTATCTTGGGTTCCTTTGAGTAAAATGGTGTACAATTGTAACTAAAATTTCTGCCCTTCCCTAACATGATAAGAGCCTACACATGAGCATTGCATAATAGCTAGCTGCAAACCCATCAACAAGGGTTTGGGTGACAATGGTCAATAGACCAGTTTTCTTCCATTCTTATTTTTGAGGTAATAGGTTTAAGATTGTTACTCCATTTGACCACTCTGATAAAACCCTGCCCACTGGCATTAAATCAACTTTCTACAAACAGGAGAACCATGCAAGATCCTGACTTAGGCAGTGCTCCACAGTAGATATTTGTGTTTGACACAGTGAGTCTCTGGATTTATGAATGCTTGAACAAGGAATTAGGTGCTAGATTAATTGTAGGTATAAACTGATTTCACAAACATTTATTTTTATATTTTCTATTTAACAGTATTGGAATTCTGTGTGTTGTTGGGCATGAATTTATTATCATTTACATATAGCTTAATTCTTAATCCTTCTTCATATAAAATCTATTCAATAATGCATTTGAAAAAAATAAAATCTTTGATTCTGTGCGGAATGTACCGCCATATTGCTATTAATTATTGTTTATGGTATATAAAAAAGAAATTTAGCAAAACAATGCAGTGAAAAATTTGACTTGGGACTTGGCTATCTTGAGACCTAGTTTTCTAAGTTTCTGTTCATCCTATACAAAGAATCAGGATGTATCTTCCAAGGGTTCTGATTGACCAAGAAGTACAGTGAGTGTTCTTCTTAGCCTACTCCCTCTCAAGCAAGCAGCAACATCTTCAACTATCATGACCTTCTGGAACCAGGTGAAACAGAGCTCTGTGATGGCCTTCATGGACTAATTATAACCAGTGATGTCATACTTGATAAGTTTAGATTACTACTTTTAGCTATTCAATTTGGATTTTCTATTTTAATTATTATATTGAGGTTGTTTTATATGTAGCTTCTGTAAATGTAAATTGCTTACAGTCCAGCTGGTTTTAAGCAACAAACAAATCCCAAAAATAAACAATACATTTAGCAGGTTAATTTTAGTTTTTTTTAAATCCACAGCCATATCATATATACATGGAGAAACTACTACTGTTATAAATGGATAACATTACAATAGCAGTTGCTAAATAACTACCTGTACACTGCTCTAATCCCTACCTCAACAGATAATATAACATAAATATAAAACAATATATCAGAACATAAAATAGCAATAACTTGGAACAGAATAAAGCAAAGGCACTGCCTATCCTGTTAATCCCCATACTTTTTTTTTTTTTTTTGAAAAGCCTCATTTTGAACAATTTACAAAATGTTCATAGGATGGGTTCTGTCAACTTCTTCTACAGAAAATAGAGGCCATTATTGAAAGCCACTAATTTGGGATTCCAGCAGACAATCTGTGGCAGTTGTGTACCATTTCCAATATGTTATAGGTCACACTATATCATTCAACTAGAAAGAATATGCTGGAAATTGTGAATGAAATATTTGAATTACCTACAACTGTAGGCATAACTGAATACATAACTATAACTAATACCGGTAGTTTAATATTCAGATTGGTAAAATAGTTAGCTCAGATGGTATTTAGATCAGTAAACTGGATTATTTTCATTTTTATAGTTTTTGAAATGTACATTTTTAACCCATTATTTATGTTTATTGAACCTGAATAAAAATCCTTCTTAGTCTTTAGGCAACCTGAATTGTTCAAACATGTATATAGAATTCAATCACAAGATGAAATCCTCTCATATTAATTTTAAATCACTGTCGCTCTGCACAGGAATACCATTAATACTAATTATCTTCTAAAAGTGTAAAGTGGGATTAAAGCATGTTTAATAGTTTTCTCAAATGATAGGTTTGCAACCCTTTTTAATCCTTGTGATCAATATTCATGCTTGATAATTTATTAATGCACATAGTATTTCAAGCAACAATTGGGTGATATTTGATTTTAAGGTAAACAAAAACAAACTGGTTATCTTTTGTACAGCATGAACTTCAAGAATGTCAGGCTTCTAGCTTAATTATTTTTCATTTACATATTTTGGCATTTTTATAATGAAGGAGGTAGTAAATTAGTTCATAAAAATTAAAATCCGGTGTTGGGTCAGATAAAAACAGACATATAAATGTCAAAGATTAAAACTATTGTTGCTAAGACAGCAAATTCAATGAAACTATAATTCTGCCTTATTTTTTTCTGGACCAGTCTGTTCTAGTCACAATTATAGCAAGCTTAAAGACTAATAATTCTTGATGGAAAACATTATCAAGATAAAGATTCTAGCTTTCCAAAATAGAAAAAGTATTAAATCTAAAAGGGAAGTCCCATTCCCTTTTTATTTGTGCCTCGTTTTACCTCTTGTTTGAAATACATTCCTTATTAAAGATTTCCATATATCCATGGTCTATACAGAAGTCCCAAAGGTTTTAAAAATGCTTTTCCTTCCGATCAACTATAGAAGTGAAGAAATTAAACAATGATGATCTTCTCATAATATGGCCTTAAAAACCTTCTTCTCTTTTAGAACATCCAAATTTAATCTTCCATGAAGTTTAACTAGTTATGGAAAAATATTTTTTTTAGATTTGAGATCTGTTACAATAATAAACCTTTGTAACTGGAGAGAGTGTAAAATCATCATGATAATCAAATTCAGTTATTTATTTTTTTGAACTAAAAATTATGCTGTAAAGCCATTGATAAAATTTGAAGAGTAGTTTTTATCCTCATTGTTAATCACAAAAATCATCAGTTTTACTATTTTGCTTTAAAATCCATCTTGGGAAGAAGATTTTTTTTTTCAATTACAGACTCACAACAATATAGAATCAAAAGATTCAAAAGTGGCCTCTACCCCATTAAGTCCGGTCTCCTATTCAATGAGGGGGCGTAATAGCAGTTAAACATGCTTGTCAGGTAGAAAATTGAGAGCCCGGGTTCAAGACCTGAACACTGCACAACAGGGTGAACTTCTGTTACTTGCCCCAGCTTCTCCTAACTAGCAGTTCAAATGCAAGTAGATAAATAGGTACCACTTAGGTGGGAATATAACATCTTCTGTGTGCCTCAGTGTATAGTCATGCTGGCCACATGACCACAGAAAGGGTCTTCGGACAATGCTGGCTCCTTTGCTAAGAAATAGAGATGAGCACTGTCCCCTAGAGTTGGATATGACTGGACAGGGGAAACCTTTACCTTTTACCTATTCAATGAAGGAATTCAAATTAAAGCAATCCTAATAGATGGCTAAGATTTTCTTCAGGACTACCAGTGGAGACTCAGACAGTATAGACCTGAAAAGTAATGTATTACATACCATACCAAAACAGATGTGTTTTATAAAGAAAATGGAGTGGATGACTACAAGTTATATGTAAATAGTGGAATGTTAGAGCAAGTACATGAATTTATCATGCTACATTATTTAATAAAGATGGGAAAATTGATGGAGAAATGTTAAGGTCTGCAAATACTAATAAAAAATTGATAAGTAGTTTATGGTATGTTGTAAAGAATGACCATTAAAAGAAATGGCTTTGGATAATAAGAGGGGTTTTCTGGCCACTTCATTAATATAAGCAGCAAATTTTAGTATTTTGTAGAAACAATTTTTTTTAATGCCGTATGGATAGTGTATTGTTCACAGCAAAATGAGAAGTAACAGGGTTAAAAACTAATTGGTCTGAATGAATGTGAGTTGAATATAAAAGTGAATGACTACTTTGAAAAAAATAGATTGATGTTGTCCTGTAGTGAAGAGAGAATCAATGAGGACCAACTTGCAAAACTAATAGATGAAGGAAGGCTGGATAGATCAAGAGAAAGATAAGATTGTGGTTGGGTATAGTTGATGAAATCTTCAAAAAGAAAGAAATGAAAAGCTATAGGGATTAGTGTTGGTATAAATCCATTGTTGCACCCTCATCTATCTTCTTATGTTTTTGTCTTAACAATTTTTATTCCTTTCCCACACTCTGTATAATATTTCTTACATAGGAAGTAGAACAGATACTGTATGAATGTAGGTAACTTACTATAACTACTGTCCCCCTTTCTCCTGTAGCACACAAGTCTATCTGTATATTTCAGTGTTTTCATCACCAGTACTCACAGGATTCATTTTATGACGTGATTCAAATTTGTGAGTTGCAATTTGTTTTGTGTCAGCAGCCATAAGTGAAAATCCCAGAAACTAAATCAGTCAGTAATTACAATAGTATTTCCTTTTCTGGACTGGAGCAATAGATAATGCCACCATATGAGTCCTCAGAATTTTGAATGTCCTTGTTCAAAACTTATCCATGAAAGCAGGGGTCCCCAACCCCTGGTCTGCAGCCCAATACCGGGCCCATTAGGAATTGGGCCACGCAAGCAGCAGGCACGTGTTGAAAACCATCTCCTCTCCCTCCCTGCTGTCGCCACAGAGCCAGAAAGGTTGGGGACAGCTGCATTAAAGTATCTAGTGTTATGGTTGTAGCTGTTCTTTTTTGGTATCATTTCTTCTTTCACTGATTAGAATAAAGGCATAATTGCCAGTGAACCTGATAAGTCTTCAAAGTTTTTATGTCATATCTCTTCTTCTTGCTGTACACAGCCATCACACTTCATGAATTGGTGGGACTGATTGGCATTGTTTTGTATTAAAGAGTCATCAGCTACTACAAATCATCCCTTTGTTTTCTTGCAGGCCACAACTATATCCACTCTGCCTTTCAGAGAAGCATTCTTCTATTTCCTGTTCTACATCTTTTCTTTCCCCTTTTTCTTCTGCAAGGACCTGAAAATCTAGTTTCAGTGATGAAGAATGTGTTCTGTGCTTCTGATAGTTTCTTCTGCAATTGTTCTTATGTTTGACTGTCTTCCAATGGACTGTTAATTTCCCCTTCAATTCTGTTACTTACTCACTCAACAGAAAACAGCAGGGGGGAAAAATCCATCTTCACAATGGATGATCAGCAACTGTTAGCTGAACCTTTCACAATCAGCAGCTATTCAGGAGATAACCTTTTCACTCCATATATAGCTCACTACTCCTTGCCAATTCTCTGGTCACTCTCTTCTCTCCCTTGCCTTTCCCCCGTTTACTGGTTAAAACTATGTTTGCTCCCTAGAAACCTTTGTGGAATATCTTTTAACATAAGCAATATTTTAGATAAACTTTTGCTCATCTTTGAGAATTGACTATACTATTGACATTTAATCATTGGATAATGCCGGATATTGCTCATTCTCTTCCCTGATGTTGGAGGAACAGTGAGTAACTGAGCAGATATATACATATGTGGTTAATTTACCTAAAGTTTTGGGACATGTGTTGTTATCAGTAGAGATTGTGACAAATCACAATATTCTGTTCTGTGGAGTGTTCATTCCTTCTTTCATATCTGCTTAGGAGAAATGAGACTATCCAATAAGTTTCACTGAACGTAGCACAGTCCATCACAGTCAGCCTCAGACCTGTTGGGCAGAAGTCATTTGGGGAAAGTGGAATTTGATCTTATCAAAGAAACTGACCTCAACTATTTGAAAGTAAGGAACTTAAATTATAGTGATCGATTTGAGGATAATATAAATACACACTGAAGAGACAGATCTGATTCCCTTTTATTACATTTTGTTTGCATCATTTTTCATTCGGTTCTGCATAATCTCAGTTATCAGCTTGGATAAATTTCTTTTGATGAATGGTTTTCAGAAATAGTTCTTCTTGCCATAGTATTATAATTCTCTTTTTTCTGATAATATAATTTTTAAGTAAACAGAATATTGAAAAAAAAGTTGGTACTAGTTCCTCTATCATTTAAAAATGTAATATTACATATTCCCTATATGATTAGTAAGTGCAATTAGATTACAGAAGGCCGTTTCCATAAAAAAATAGAGTACCATAAGAGATACCGGTAGTTCTTTTCTTAACAGCCAAGAAGCAGATGTGAAGGATGAAATAGGTGAAACGAATAAATGAATAATAAAAGTCCAATAGTCTTTGCAGGAAGCGATAGCAATAGCAATAGCACTTAGACTTATATACCGCTTTATAGTGCTTTACAGCCCTCTCTAAGCGGTTCACAGAGTCAGCATATTGCCCCCAACAATCTGGGTCCTCATTTTACCCACCTCGGAAGGATGGAAGGCTGAGTCAACCTTGAGCCGGTGAGATTTTGAACCGCTGAACTGCAGCTAGCAGTCAGCTGAAGTAGCCTACAGTACTGCACTCTAACCACTGTGCCACCTCGGCAAGCTGCAGAACATCTGTCCTCAGATTTAGAAGACACTTGCACTAGAAAAGTGACATGTAATTTTGTGTTTAGATGGCATATACTGTAAAAAGTGGTGACGTTTCTTCTTATGAAAGAAAAACCAAGTTCATGAATTATGTGCATAAATACAAGCTTAAATGAATAGTCATTTGATATGATTAATAGTGGTAATATACAGAAAAATCTCATTGAAAAGAAGCAAATGAACAGAAAAATGAAAAAAACGAGATGAGATGAGGAATTTTCTGCTCATAATATGTATTCAACTTGTTGGGTTTGCCATAAGACCTTCCCTGGGACAGAAGGAAAGAGTTCAACACACTGCAAAACTATTACTGTCATTTGGACCACAACTACAGCTATTTTTTTTAAAGGGACTTAATTGCAAATCAAAGCTTTACTATGTTTGCTCAGTGGATTATTAACTAAAATATACCATTCTTGTAAAGAAGTAAAGGAAAAACAACTATACAGAGCAGAAAACTACTGTAACTGAACCAATTATAATCTACAAAATAAGGTGCCAGCAGAGCTGCAGAGAAATCATATCCAGTCTATTCTATTATTGGATATCAATAATTCAGTGTTAAACCAACTAATCTTTGCATTAAAATATGTACTCTACCAAAGTGCACTACCTTTAATATGAACAGACAGATCTGAGATGTAAAAGATACTAATAAAATATATTAGCCAAATTACTGATGCAAGAACAGAAAGGGAAAATCTATTGATTAATTACATTTTGTATTGTGCATGATTTTGTCATGTAAACAGGTTTCTGATTAATGTATGATTTCCAATTTAATATTATTACAGCCATTTTTGAAGCAAAAGTGAAGAATCTGAATAGTTGGACTTCTCCTCCCTCCTCTCGAAAACCTTGGTACCTCCAAGAACTTTAATTGAGTAATAACACAGGAATTCCAATCTGTGTTCAATGGTGACTACATCTGTTAATGTTTATAGTCCTCTTTGCCAAGAAAAAAAAAACACGAAGGAGCATCCTGAAAAGCAGTATCCTGAGTGTAATGTTGACAGCAGCAGCTTCATTTTGAGCATGCAGGAAAACCTTTTATCAAGTCAACAAAAACACTGGCTCATAACCAACTGAAGGATAAGCCCATTTAAATCATGGCATCAAACTTTGTCAGAATAGCTGCTCCATTTGCACAATAAAGACTGGTTATAATTTTTCCAGACTAGGATTTATCCAACTGGGCAAAGGCACACTGTTTGATTAAAATAGATTAATGCATGTTTGATTATAGAAAGCCTACTTTATTATGTTTTACCTTGTCTCTAATGTTAATTTATTTGATGACATTGTTAACGAATGGGAAAAAGACTATGTCAGAAAAAATTAACATATGACAGACTTTTTTACTCTCTACTTCATGAATTAAGACATACCAAAGTATTATAATATATGAACCAAAATTTATAACATTTTTACTGTCCTATTTTGAGAGCCATCTTAGGATTCTAGAAACAAAAGACCATTGTATACTAATTTCATTTTGCAGGGAGAACACACAGAGTTGTACTGTGGCCATCATTTTGATGTAGTTAACAATCTCTGAATTTCTGAAGAAATTTATCGTTTTATTAGTGTTATTTTACACCTAGGGAAAAAGATGTCCTATAGAATTTCCAAAGATTAATTCATTACTTGGGTGTTATCTTTATTTGGTTAAGAATTAGTTCACCCTAACCCTAAGTCCTCTGTTTCAGTCAGCAAAATGTCTAAAACCACCACTTTCTATAGACACCAGCCTGGAGGACAGACAATAGAAAGTTCCGACTGAAATTTCCAATAGAGTCTCTGCAGAGAGAGCTCCTTATTAGCAAAATATCCAAACCTAGTGACAACTGATTTTTACACACAGGCTAAGAAGGGAAGACATTCTGTGTATTGAACAGAATGGATGCATATTATAAACAGATTCCACTCTTTCGATAATTATCGTCTGATAGATGAATGTGAATTCAGTCTTTATTTAACAAATGCCTTGTTTAATAACTGTTCACAGTTACAACAGTGATGAAAAGTAACCAACCCTTCCATTTATGACCTTCACAGGTCTATAAAGCAAAGGAAAGGTGAAGTCAGATCATAAACACAGTCACGGTTTCACTCAGTGACTGCTTTGCTTAATGACTGAGTTGCCAATCCCAAATGTGATCACTAAATGAGGACAATCTGTAATGTATGTATATTGGAAAGAATAATTTAAATGGCCTGTGCATAAAAAAAATTAAATTTCCATATGGGCACGTGAAATATATGTATTTATTTCCTCACTTTAAACAACTTCAATTGAATAGCTGATTGTATGCATTGCTTACCTTTTTGATAAAATATAATAGCCAAAAAGTATTACATTATGTTAAAAATATAATATAAAAAATAATTACTTACTACTATCAATAAGAGATAAAAGTAAAAATCTAAACACCACAAAAACAAGAGATAGTGAATTTTGAATCCTATAGAGATCCCAACAACTTAGAAGAAACTGTAGGGAAGTAAGTCCATAATATAGGTTAGCACTGTGGTTAAACACTATTGAAAATTCTGGAAGGAATACATTTGGAAGCTTTGAATGCAATGGGGAAGGCACATATCTACTTATCATGTCTTCTTATCGAATCTTACGAAAATGTTCAAGTGTCAGTGGGTGCCAAAACTGTGCAGCATTCAGTTTTCCAGAAACAAATGGAAGTTCAAACAGGAGATGGTTAAGAAATCTATGACCTTGCTAAGAGAGTGAACAATTTTTAAATGGTTTATATTTTCACTTCAGGTAGCTTTGCTATTAAAAATGAGTTTAGAGAAGGTTTCCTAGGCTGATGGTGGGTACAACTGACAAATGTTATTCTAACATCAAAAGGCATGAAATATGTTTGGGGAGGAATTATGGAAATAATTATCTTTGAAAACAGACATCTGGATTTTCTAAAATGTTTTGTTCAGTGGACCCATTTTCCCCCTTTATAATACTCTTATGACTCCATAACATATGTTCTGTTAAAAATTAGTCCTTTCAATATTAATTTTCTCTACTAAAGTTAAATAAAACTTATTATTAATAAGCAGCCATTTGTCTTATCAGAACCAGATGCTATATAACAATTCCTAAATATTTTCTTACCATCATTTTGTTAATTCTTTTTTTTTTATTGGCACTTGTTTGGCTGAACAGAAAAAAAAATGAATTCATTCTGTATTCTGTCCTTGGGGGGGGGGGAGAGAAATCCTCAAGCAAAACAAAAAGATCACTTTGGTTTATTTGGTGTCAGAAAGTTCTTTGATCCAGTAGAAATATCTGACAAGGAAGGCAGATTCTTTTACTTTCATCCCATTCTACTCGAAAGGGCCTATCAAGTCTTCAGAGCAAATGCAAATTGGGAAGACAAATATCTGACAATTATCTACCCACCTGTCCCTATAAATTAAGCACACAATAAATTAAATAAATAAATAACTGCTCACACTCTTTCTTCTGAAATGTTCAGAAGCAATACAGAAATAACCATTAATACATTCTGGGCAGATAAACTACAGGAAATTTAGCAAATTAATATAAAATCTTTGTGTATATTTCTGAGATTGTGCTCTCAACTTTTTTTTTTGTTTGCTTCCTGGAGAAATTGTATACTATAGTTGTGCAGAAATCCTTAAAATGGGCAAGATTAATAACACAAAATTTTGAATATATAATTAAAATTATAAAATTTCAAAATGTGAAGACAATTAATTTTTTAAAAAGTACATTTTGCCCTAAAAATGGTAATGTGAAATAACATCAGTTCATTGTGCTTGTCAGCCAACTCTTTTTCAGAATTTTCCATCCCATAAATGTAATGGGCAACTCTAAGGATACAAGTTTTAGAGATGTTCATTTGATCATAAAATACACACAACTGACCTATAGGTTAAACACATCTGCCTGAAGTCAAAAAGTTTATGATAGCCAATTGGTTAAATCTCTATCCACATTTGTACATAGTCTTCCACATGCAGTAGGCAATCAGGGTATGTTAGGATTCTTATTTTGTTTTTGAATATGCTAAGTTTGCCCGATTTTTTTCGAAGTCACATTTTCTCCCTCTAAAGCTTATAATCTACCTTGGCCTTCCATTGTTCCACTTTCCATTGTTTCTTTTGTTCACCGTACTGTATATTATAAGGAAGCTGACATTGATGGATATATGGCAGAGGGATGAGATGAAACATATTTAAGTCTACAACACAGAGATAATATTCAAAAGTGACTCAGACAGACATCTTACTAATTTACTGAAGTATAAGGAGAAGAGATTCACTACAATCATACTTGCAAGATTCTGTTATTATAGCCAATCCCAACAAACATTTTTAGCTTTCCTGTAGAGTAGATCTCTTGGTCTGGTCTACCTAGTGGGGCTGACACCTTATCACTTTTGAAGCCTAATCCTTTTCCACAAATCTTATGCTCTTCCATGTTTTCTTTGCTCCTGTTTATTCATTTAAAAAAAGTCTAAATGCTATTTTACATTGACCTTTTGTGACAACTTATGTGTCTGGGGGAAAATATCATCAGTTAACATGCTTCAGTAAGCTTAGGACTCTCCAGATTCACTATCAAGATTCTGGGTTTAAATTGCCTTTAAATTGCCTTATGTTTTTCAACTACAAGAAAAAGGAAAACGTTTTCTTCATTTGATATCATTATAATCCTGGTTCCGATGAGGAAAAAAGATGATGGCAGAAAATACCAGCTGAAAGGAAATAAGTGCAGCATCACCTTAAGTTGTCCTGCTTTGGTGAGGCATTTAGTGGGTAGAGAGAGATTTATTCATGACTTTTCTTAAAACAATTCCATTTCCTACCAGTTTTCTTTTTATTCCCATCTCTATCTTGCAGTTTTCACAGACACTAAGCATGATCAGTGAGTTGTTTTGATTTTGTTCCCAACCTTCTCTGGAGTTTTTCTAATGCTACTGATACTCAGGGGTGGGTTCTAACTTACCTCGCTGCCGGTTCGCTTCCTCCCGCGCCTCGTGGCCACGCCTCGCAGTGCAAAAAAATAAAAATAAATTTCAAAAAAAATTTTAAAGCCAAAAACAAGATGGTGACACATGTGCAGTGCCGGAAATTCGGCTTCTGCGCACGCGCAGAAGAAAAAAAAATTCAAAAAAAATTTCATAATTTTTTTTTCCAAAAAAAATTCAAAAAAAAAAAGATGGCGGTGCCCACGGACCGGCACCGACTGAACCGGATCCGTGACATCATCGTGACATCACCAGTGGGTCGCTACTGGTTCGGACGAACCAGTCCGAACCGGGAGGAACCCACCTCTGCTGATACTATGCTTTCTGTAAGTGATGTCTATAGTAGGATCGACTCTTTGGAATCTGTAGAGTAAAAGGAAAAGCTGACATTCCTGAAAGATATGGAGACAAATCTGTTTCTTCTTAAAAATTCCCATGAAGATTTTCAAAACTTACTACTCTATAAAAAAGAGTGGGAAGACTACATCTGTCCATTTGTATAATATACTGATTTCACTCATGTATTAACACAAACTGCAGGCAACAAACAGCATTCACCAAAGAAACCTATAATTAGCTATGAAAGATCTAAATTTAATACTAAGAGACAATCTCTGTCTGCAGGGACAAGTGAATCCCAGAAAGCATAGCGAGTCCAAACATGGCAAACCAATTAATTTAATCCAACTCCAGCACTTCAGCAAAGAACAACTCAAAATAATGATTTAAAAAAAATCAAACTCAAAATAACAATATTTAAAAATTAATCTTTGAGGAAAAAGCAAAATGTATATAGCATTACAATAGTTCCTGGTGAGAATAAAAAATAGAGATGCCATACTGAGTACTAAACAGATTTCTATGTGTGGAAAGTTTCATTCTGTTCCCACAGATTTAAAAACAATTCCACTACTTACCAATAAATGTAATTATAGTGGAAATTTAATTTGACAATGAAATGTAGTTGTTAAGGTGTTAGATTTGTATCGTGAAGCTCTAAGTTTGTCCCTATTCAAACTCCGAATTGACTATGAGGTTATGGGCCAGTCACCCTCTTTCAGCTCAACCAACTTACAGAATTGTTTTGGTGCTAACAAAATTATAGAAGAATTCCATGTATGACACCTTGGGCTTTCAGAAGAAAAAAAGGAAATACATGAATAAAATATTCATATAGTGGACATCTGGCAAAACCATAAATTTAAAAGGTAACTACTTTTTCTAATTTTGAAAAAAGTGTAATAATATGGATGCATATGGTATCCAAGCAAAACCTTACTTAAGAATTTTTGCAGTAATTCCTTAAAGGAGTATTACATTATCACAACATCTTTTGGGAAAGAACAATAAGAACGGAGAACAGAACATTGCTTTTCCCATTTTCCTATCCTCCAATTTCACAAAATATGGTTTTGTAAAGCAAGCTAATTGAAATATATGACTGCAATACAGATCTATAAATGAAGCTAAGGAACAATGAATTGCTTTAAAGACTTGGTATAATACATTATGGCAAAACCATTCAAATGTTTCACCCCCAAAAGTAGGATGGAGCAGGGGTGGGTTCTAAATTTTTTTACTACCGGTTCTGTGGGCGTGGTTTATTTTGTGGGTGTGGCTTGATGGTCATGTGATGTGGGTGTGGCTTCATGGTCATGTGACTGGGTGGGGGTGGCTTGGTAGTCATGTGACTGGGTGGGGGTGGCTTGGTGATCATGTGACTGGGTGGTCATGTGACTGGGTGGGCATGGCCAACTTGACGTAACTCATGTCAAGGGTTAGGGTTAGGGTGCCTGGCCTCTCCTCGCCTCAAAGGCCTCAACGAGATACAATTTCCCTGTCTATTTACTACTACTGAACATCCAAAATATACTATTTAATCCTATGTATATATGCCATATGTGTACATACATATTACACACAGGCACACAAAAAGGTACATTATCTACTATATATACCGTATGTGTATGTACACACACACACACACACACACACACACACACAGCTCTTCTAGAACTATACACATTCAACCTCACTTACTGCATTTGGAAAAACACACCCAGAGTCCACTTTCTGCCACACATTTAACCATAACTTCTGTACATCAGAACATTAAATAATCCAGACAATGTAAGGTTTCCTGCTGCAGCAGGGGGTTGGACTAGATGACCTCCGAGATGTCTTCCAGCCCTAAATTGCTGTGCTGTTTCAAAGTGTCTTCTGAAGCCACATCTAGTGGCAGGGTTTGTGGTGCTTCCTTCCTCTTCTTTCTCTCTCTCTCTCCTCTCCCTTCCTTCTTCTTTCTTTCTTTTTCTTTCTCTTTCTTTCTTTCTCTTTCAAAGTGTCTTCTGAAGCCACATCAAGTGGCAGGGTTTGTGGTGCTTCCTTCCTCTTCTTTCTCTCTCTCTCTCTCTCTCTCTTCTCTCCCTTCCTTGCTCTTTCTTTTTCTTTCGTT
>QLTV01002149.1:2283490-2307547 GCA_003457575.1 Thermophis baileyi
GAAACCTTGCTGAATTCCATTCCATTCCATTCCATTATCTCTCTCTCTCTTTCTCTCTCTCTCTTCTCTCTCCCTCTCTCTCTCTCTCTCTCTCTCTCTCTCTCACACACACACACACACACACACACACACCTGGTCTGAGACGAAATGATCCGGTGAGCTCCAGAGCAGCAGCGGCGGGAGAAGGAAGAAAGCGGCGCATCCCCCATCATGGGCTGGATGCGGGCAGCGGGACCAGAGGCGGATGTGGGCCGCAGTTACCCAAAGGCCCTGCGGAAGCTGAGCACGCCAGGCCCAAAAGGCAAGCAAGCCTCCCATGTCCTCCCGAGGCGGCTCTTTAGCTGAGCGCAGCGGGTCTCCCTCCTGATGTGCATCGCAGCGGAGCAGCTGTCTTGGCCCCAGCAGCGGCGGGAGATGGGGTGGGCGGGCGGCCTTTCAAGGAGACGCAGCTGCCGCGACAGGCAGTGGGTGAAACGGGAGGTCCAGGCAGCGGTGGGCGAAACGGGAGCTCCAGGCGGCGGCGGGCGAAACAGGAGCTCCAGGCGGCGGGTGGGGCGAGGCAGCCCTTGGGGCCCTGGGAAAGCGCAGGCTTTCCGGATGGGACTTACACAAAGTGCTGTGCTGTGAAAGACTCTCTCTCCCAGGCAAGAACAGCAGGGGACAGAAGCAGCAGCCGCTGACCTGGAGAGCACATGATGGAGCCCTCCATGTGTTCTCTGGCGACTTGTTTTCTCTCCCCCGCTCTTGCTCGGAGAGAGTTTTTCGCAGCACAGCGCTTTGGGGACCCATCCGGAAAGCCAGGCACAGCCAGGCCGGTACTTTCAGTGCCCATGAGGAACCGAGGCTTGGAGCAGTTTTGGAGGTTGTTAAGGAGGACCGCTCCTCGGCCCCAGCCATGCGTTTTCAAGCCTGGGCTGCTTGGAGTGAAAAGTTATTGCAATAGCCTGGGCTTGAAAACGCATGGCTGGGGCCAAGGAGCGGTCCTCCTTAACAACAACGTTCCTCGTGGGTGCTGGCATGCCTTCCCCTCTGCCACCAGCCGTGGGAGGAAGGTAAGGTCGCGAGCCCGGTGGGGACAGTGGGGGACCCACGGCAAGCTAGGTTGCAGGCAGCGCGGTCTGGAATGGAGCTGCGCCGGGCCGTAGCGGCTTAGCCAGCCAGGCGAGCTCAGTGGGGATGGTGGTGGGGGTGCAAGCTCCAGGGAGGGGGGGCTAGCGAGACTTACCTGTAGGCAGGAGGAGGCAGCTCAGTTGGGGCGCAGGGCAGGCACCACGTGGGAAGGCAGCTTAGACAGGCAAGCCGCCCGGGAGGTGAGGAGTGACTGGGCGGGGCGGGTGGGCGGGGTGAGTGAGCGGCAACCAGTTCGGGGGCGTGGCCAGCTGGCCATCGCACCGGTTGGGCGACTTTGGCCAAATTTCCGCCAACGGTTCTCCCGAACCGGTGCGAACCAGTAGCAACCCACCACTGGGATGGAGATTTTAGTCTTATTAATTCTGGGAGCCTCATTGCATTGGCAGAGATTCTTGTTGCGGCCCTCTTCATTCTGATGGTAATTCACATTTAAACGATTATGCCTTGGTTTAACAAAGAGATTTTGGATATCATTCACTTGGGTGGTATCACCAACTCAGCATGGAAATCTGACTCATTTAGGGATCTAGGCCTTATTCACGTTATTGAATGAAATGCAAGGTGTGATTTTAGCTCTTCTATTTCATTCTTGTGAAACTTCAGTTTGTTAGGCAAAACCTAATACACCATTACTGCACTTAGCCATATTATTGAAAAAAATATCTTACATTTATATAACAATTTTCAGAATGAAATAGAATAGTAATTTGCAAATTAAAGCAAAGATCTCCAACTTTCTGAGAAGATTTGAGAAGATTTGAGTTCAAAACAAGTTTCCTATAAATGGATCCTATACTCTGGATTAATGAACTATGTGGAAAAGTGAAGTACAAATACAGTAGCTATGAATATTCAACAGTCTTCCCAAAGGGTAGACTCTCCAGGCTGGTCTTGAAGTAAGAAAGGTTTTCTGATTAGCCTCTGTTTGCTACGTTAATTAGGCCTAAGCAATAATTATCCTCTTTTTTTATCAAGGTTTAGAGATGAAGTGGGGAGAAGGACAGCCGATATAAATTAGAAAAATGCCCACTTAAATAAGAAACCAAAGCATTTGTAGATAGATGCAACGAAGTATCTTTTATGGGCATCCATAACTATAGAGATCACTGGGCTCTCCACCAAAGGAATGCAGAACAGCCTCAAAGCTCACAAGGTTACAGGTAATATAGGTCTGGAAATGGTACATAAGAGTTACAAAAGCAACGTAAATTATAACATGATCTACGAGCAGGAATGTAGGGGCTGATAACAACATAATGGGATGACCTCCTTCTCATCATGGAAAACATTAGTTTTTATTATGTGCCTCCTTCTGTCCAGGGTCAACATGCAGGTTGCCTATTCTGCCTAATATGCAATGCATTTCACCACCAAATATGTAAGGACAGAACATTATTTAGCATCCATCCACCCCTGTCAGTGTTCACTGAGCACTCTGATTTTGGTGTACTAGTCGAGTGTAGAGCACAGCTATGCATGAATGGAAGCAGGCTTGTTCAACTGATATACCAGATGGGCGCTATGAATTCAAAGCATCTTTACGGGGAAAAAGAAAATTCATTTGCTTGCTGAAGTTCATCTCATTGATTCTGCAAATTGAGAACACCTATTAGGCATTGGTAATGCCTAATTACCTTCTCAATTTCCTTTTCAATCTCTGAAATGGAGCTCTGCACTTGCATTTAGCAAATGTGGACCAAAATAAATTCTAGATTTCAAATGAAAATAAATTTCTATTTATGTTCTCAATTATCTTCTGCAGCATAATTAGATTTGGTTACATGTCCTCACCACTTGTCTGCTTACTATTTTGGACTTACTGCTTGGTCTTTTCTTTGACTCTCCTCATAATGTCTTTTCGTCCTTTCCTCCATACTATCCACCTGGCTTGTGTAACTGACATGTCATATAAAACAACCACCGAAGGCAAGCTGTTCCACTGGTTGATCGCTCTCACTGTCAGAAATTTTCTCCTTATTTCCAGGTTGAATCTCTCCTTGGTCAGTTTCCATCCATTATTCCTTGTCTGGCTTTCTGGTGCCTTGGAAAATAGTCTAACCCCCTCCTCTCTGTGGCAGCCCCTCAAGTATTGGAACACTGCTATCATGTCTCCCCTGGTCCTTCTCTTCGCTAGACTAGCCATGCCCAGTTCTTGTAACCGTTCTTTGTATGTTTTAGTTTCCATCTCCCTAATCATCCTGGTTGCTCTCCTCTGCTCTTTCTCTAGAGTCTCAACATCTTTTTTATAGTGTGGTGACCAAAACTGGATATTCTAGGTGTGGTTGTAGGACTTTCCTTTTCTCTGCATTGAATTTCATTTTATTAGATAGGGCCCAGTGTTCAAGTCTGTCCAGATCCGTCTGGATCCTGAGCATGTCTTCTGGGGTGTTGGCTATTCCTGTCAGCTTGGTATCATCTGCAAATTTGGTTAGTTCCCCTTCTATTCCCTCGTCTAGGTCATTTATGAAGATATTAAAGAGTACTGGGCCTAAGACGGAACCTTGTGGTACCCCACTGCTTACTTCTCTCCGTGTAGACTTAGACCCATTGAGGACTACTTGTTGAGTACGGTTAGTCAGCCAGTTGTGAATCCATCTGGTGGTGAGGCTGTCTATCCCACTTTTTTCTAGCTTACGAAGAAGTAGGTTGTGGTCTACTTTGTCGAATGCTTTGCTGAAGTCTAAGTATATTATGTCCACAGTATTTTGCTGGTCTACTAATTTAGTCACTGTGTTGAAGAATGAAATGAGATTGGTTTGGCATGATTTGTTCTTAACAAACCCGTGTTGGCTGTTGGTTATTACTTTACTTTCATTTTAATCTTTTTAAAATTTTAATTTAAATCTTTCATTTTAATGCAATTTTAGCTTTGGTTCTTGGACAACCCTAAGACAATAAGGCATAGACAGGCCTTAAGAGTTACCATGTGGTAAAATGGCTGGCTAATAAATTTAAATGATAATAATAATAGGGGTACAAGTACTTAGGGGTTTTGGAAGCTTCGGACCTGTTGCACAACCAAGTCAAGGAAGCTACTTCAACAAAATATATAAAGTGAGTCTGGAAAATATTGAGATCAAAGCTGAGTTGAGGAAATATCATAAAGGCAATTAACACCTGGGCAGTGCCTGTAATACATAACTCAGCTGGATTAATTGATTGGACTCAGCTAGAACTTGATAACTTGGATCGAAAAACAAGAAAACTAATGAAAATGCACCATGCTCTCCACCCAAAAAGTGATGTTGATTTATTGTATTTGCCAAGATCTCAGGGTGGCAAGGGTCTCTTACAGGTGAAACAAACTGTGGAAGAGGAAAAACACGGCTTAAATGACTACATTAAAAAGGCAAAGGAGCCTCTGCTGAAGGAGGTGAACAAGGGAAACCTCTTGAAAACAACAAACTTAAAAGCAGGAGATCAAAAGGAAACAATTGAGCATTGGGTTTCTAACTTGAAAAAGAAGCCTATGCACAGTCAATATCTGAAGGACATTGAAGGAAAGGCAGATACAAAGCTAACATGGAGCTGGTTGAGATCAGGAGTGGTGAAGAAAGAAACTGAAGGCTTCATTTTGGCTTCCGAAGAACAAGACTTGCAGACCAATTCCATGACAGCAAAAATTCTACAAGACAGCAACAACAACAAATGTTGCTTATGCAACGAGAAAGATGAAACAGTGGATCACCTTATCAGTGGCTGCAGCAAAATCTCACAGACTAATTATCTACATCATGATTGAATGGCCAAAATCATACATTGAGAGCTTTGCCAGAAGTTTGGGTTTGAATGCAGCAAAAGTTACTGGGAACAACAAATTGACAAAGTTCTTGAAAATGAGGAAGTCAAGAGCCTGTGGAACTTTCGGATCCAAACAGACAGACATCTGGCCCACAACACGCCTGACATCACTATTGTAGAAAAGAAAAAAGTCTGGTTCATTGATATTGCAATCAATGCAGATGATTGCATTGAATTGGCACAACTGGAAAAAAATAACAAAAAATCGTGATTGTAAATTGAAGTTGAGCGACTATGGAGGAAGAAAACAACGGTTGTAACAATAGTAAAAGGAGCCCTTGGAGCGATACCCAAAGGGCTGCCTAGATACATGGAAATTTTGAACTTATTAGATCTGAATATCCTGACTTTGCAAAAAAACACTCTCTACTCAGAACTGCCTATATACTCAGACGCTACCTTAAGTCCTTGGTTAGGACTTGAAATATTAAGTTTTTACCAGTCCCAGACTGTTAATCGAATTGAAGATTAAATCAATAATAATAATAATAATAATAATAATAATAATAATAATAATAATAATAATAATAATAATAATAATAATGATGATATTTGTGATACATTTTTAAATGTTCAGTTGACTTTCATGTTTAATGAATAAAAGAGATAATAATAAAAAATTTCAGCATTCAATTCAGTGATGGAAAAATAATATTGGGAGAAACACTTCCTGTAGACATTTAACTGAAATATAAAAGCAAACAGCTAAAATAGAACAGATTGGAAAGCTGTTTTGTATAAATGATGACTTGTACAAAAATTGGATGTGGTAATGGGGATGTCACTGCCAGTACTGAATACATTGTCTTCTGTCATGGTTGCCTGTCAAATCAGTTTAATATATTTCTATACTGCTTCAAGCAGCAGTAGTGATAATGCTCAAACTATATTATATTATATTATATTATATTTGATCAACCAAGACTAGTCATTTTTTTTGACACAATATTCATAATTAAGGAAATAATTTAAAAACAAGTAATTTCTAGAGTGCAACAAGCACTTCCCAATCAATTGCATCCAGATCCTCAGATATTAAAGGAACTCAACTCATTTTGTGTCTATTAAGGGAATAGTCCATCCGGCTTGTCTATCTTTCT
Organism: Thermophis baileyi; assembly: GCA_003457575.1. Lineage (NCBI taxonomy): Eukaryota > Metazoa > Chordata > Lepidosauria > Squamata > Dipsadidae > Thermophis > Thermophis baileyi. The sequence goes on from QLTV01002149.1 coordinate 2,289,523, forward strand.
AAATCTCTCTCCTTATGAATATTGAGGAAAAATATAAATAAAAGTTTATAATTTTATTCATAGGATGGAATAACATTTGTGAAACAATGTAAGTGAATGAAACATGCCAAATTCCTTAGAAATTAGTACCTTTTATTTTATATCACGGCAGATGGGACAAGAAATCCTAATAGCTGTTCACACAGTAACTAGGATTTAGGGAAAGGTTTTAAAACAACACTCTTTCCATTAAGTATTTCAGGTAAATGCCCATGAATCTTCTGTTTTGAGACACAATGAAATTTGCCACACAGATTGAACATTATAATGAAGAACGTATATAGCAATTTTCAGCTAGCTAGCTAGATGTAGAGAGTGAGGGAGATGACCTGGAAACAAATATTCAGAAACTGTTACATAAATAAGAAGGACAGAAGTATTCCAAAGCTCTGGGATAGGAGATAGTATTAAGAAGATGACTCCTCCCTGACTCACTGGGATTTACGCAGGACAGCTGGAGAAGCATAATCAGACTTGCAAAATTTGTAATCTATTTCAATGAAGCATATTTGGGCCTTCCTATAGAGTGTTTCCTGATGTGGTCTATTCACAGATGGAAATGGAAGACCCTGTGACAAACTATAGCCTTTCTTAGATATGATAAAACTGATTGTCAGAGAGTAAGGGCAAAGATAAATTGTTAAGATATTTTTTTTTCTTTAAAATGTAGCCTTTAGCCCATTCAGGTAGATAAGACAACACTTATTTTTTCTATGGATGGGAGAAGGGAAGTAGTGAGAGGAACAAGTGATTAAACATTTAGCATTCCAGGAAATTATTCTCTCCTGTCCCAAGGTGCTATGATTTGAGGGCAGGAATGTCAGTGAACTGAGTTTAATAACCCCTCTTCTTTTCTTTCCCATCAAAGTGTTTTGTAAGACCAAGCTCCAACTGTTTTAGAAATCAAATAGCATATGATATAACATATGGTAGAATCCCTGAAATATATATCAAAAGCAATCTATCAAAGATAATTTTTGAATCGGAGATAGGAAATATGAGCGCCATTTGATCTGCTTCAAATGAATCAAATTGTCCCAATCATCTTTGAGTTCAGGTTTTGTATTAAGTGGAAGTATGCTCAGTTCATTCTTACACAAGCATATCCAACCCAATCGTATGCTCTGAGCCATTTTCCCACTGCAATCAGTGGGGATAGGTATTATTAACCATTTCTATGCAAAAATGCAGTTTATGTTTATTACATCTAACAGATTGAAACTTATTTTTCCACATTTTTAAAAAAAATCAAACAAAATAATATTGTCAGGAAAGGATTGCCTATCTAGTTCCAAAGCCATTGTTAGCAGAACCGGAACATGAAGTTTTAAAACAAACAGGGAAAACATGCAGAGCAGCATTTCTTGAATTCTTTCCAATCCCTTTTCCGGCAATGGCCATTCTATGTAATGAAATACTGTCTTCATTGTTTGCTAATTATTGTAGTAAAATAATCTACTATATTATTAGCTTATGGATTTTTAAAGATGAATTTCCTTCAAAAAAAATTCTTGGCAGTAATATGAAAATAGTTTGCCATTATCTTATTCCAGGATATTTTTCAGCTACCCAATTTAATTTATGATTACCTAATGTTATTGCTTTCTTTACAATTTCTACTGAATAGTTGTTTTAATGACTTTGTTAGCCCTTTCTGGACCAAATGCTATAAAGGAAAAGTTTAAAAAATATTTCCAAACAATGAAAACAGTAAGGATCAAATTTTAGTTTTTTTAAAAAAAAATCTGGATTTTAACATGGTTCTTCTTGCTTCCCCAGAATATAAAAAAATAGTTATCCATATTTTCTGTGGCAAAGAGATGGACAACTCATAGCTTCTGAACCATAGTCCCTAGCAACCCATTTGCAGACCCGAAGCTCCCCTTTCAAATGGTATCACCAGAATTCCATAACAAATTATCCAAGTTCCAATTGTGCAATATTTGCTTGATTTGGGAGGATCTGAGTAGTTTTAGAGGCAGCTATAAGAATTCAGATCTGCCACTGAAGTAATATACCAGGTTCTGGAAACAGTGAACAGTAGCCAAATCAAGATAACGTTGCCAATTCATTGATGTTTCGTATCCAAGCTGTAACTATTTTCTGTAGAAACTAAGCATTCCAATCTCATTAAATTTTATCTGTAAAATTAAACACATGCTTCCATCAAGTGATAAACAGGTGGGAATAACATACTTTACACTGAAGTTTCTGAATCATATTCAAAGACCACCCCAAATGTAATAATGTAATTATCTCTCACTGCTAAAACAAAATAAATGTATGTTCCTCATATATCTCATTGCATATAAGAATTTTTTTGGAAGATTGTATTTTTCTATTATCTCTTTATAATATAGAAAATTAAATTTGCTATCTATATTTTCATCTAAATAGAAATGTTTAGTCCAAATGGAAATATTTGGACAATCTCAGAAGAAAACAAGTATAGATATATATTTCCTCCATGCTTATCGATACTTTAATGCATATCTGTCTCCAGTTCCTTCTTTTAAAACATGGGCACTATCATATCAGCTCACATTTATGGAAATGAAATTGAACAATATCCATTGCAACACTGGATAATTGATAGGTGTAAAGAATTTTAAAACTATGAAATATTGAGAATAGACCAGTAATACTTACTTCTAACACTATGACATATTTCAATGTGGAATAGTAAACTATTCAAAAGAATGCATTCAAAGATACTATGATTTATATTTTAAAAAATTGTCCCAAATTAGACAAACTTGATAGTGCTATAGTCTACAGTCTATGAAGAATATTTTTTTAGTCTGTGGTCATGTGACACTTTCTTTTCATAATGGTCTTTCTATTGGTCAGAACACAGTCAATTCCAGAGTTTGTTATAAGCATATATATATATATATAGAAACAGGCAAACATAAAGAGTTCTTTTTAAAAAAGTTATTGCTTAGTGCAAAAATAAACTTTTTATGACATGAAGTCTTTTACATTATTTATCTATTCTGTAGGTATAAATGCCAAAGAAGGACAAAAATCCTAATTCAACAATAGTAGAACATCAATTATCTACATACTTGAGATTCTGTTTCTCTTCCTAACACTTACCTTTCACAATTTGGTTTTTTATTTGCAAATATAACTGAAGTTTTTTTAAAATTAATTAAGACAGAAAATATTAGGAGCTTTAAATGATTATGTAGGAACAGAAGGCATAACTATGGAACAGATATCTAGATAGAAAAGAAGCAGAAATTCATAGAAAAAACCTACTCATTCTTTATTATAGACTTAATGCAGTTCTGACCAGATTAGCTTCAATCAAAAACACAAGCAGCTGAAATGCCCAAAATGGTCAATCTAAGCTATCTGCCTGCTAGATCTTCCTTCAAGATGCTTCACAGAGGGTTATTTTACCCTACAGTCAAATGAAAATCAAAATGTAGCAGTCTTGGGTTATCAAAACACCCCAAAGCAGGATAATATCGATTATATCAGACTAAGAAAATGAATAATTCAGAGAATATATTTTTTAAAATAGCAAAGATTAATCAGAATTCACAATATAGTATTTGTTTATATATGGACAGGAGCTGCACAAATGATCCAATTATACATTCTTTTGTTACTGCAGCTGGTTCTGTAAGAGGACAGAAATTATTTTTTCTTAAAGTGTAAAAGAAAAAGCCACATGTCCCCTGCTGAATAAATATCAATACCAAAGTCATCTTACCATGTATGTGCCACTGTGAAACGTCGACGTTGACGGATGCTTTTATTCACCAGCAACTTTCTGAAAAAGCATGGAGAGTTCCTTGGAGAACTGCGGGGGGATATTTTCGGAGAAGTGGTTCTGTTCCCGGACACTCTGGGCAGCTCAAGTTCTAAATGCATTTGTTCTTTGAAAGTCTTTATATAAATATCGGTCTCCGGAGCAGCAAGTTCCCTAGAAGAATCTTTTGCTGTCATAGCTTGGAGATTATGTTAGCTCTCACCATACAGAAAACACAACAATAGCACAGCCCAAAGACATTGCTGGGGATTCAAATGCTGATAAATCGACAAGCTCTGTGCTGATCATTCATCGCATGTAGATCTGAATGAAAAGGCTGCCTAAAGAAATGGCAGCATAATCGAAGAATGGATAAATCAATCCTGTCAGAAAAGAGCTTTATCAGGCTTGGCTTTGCCTCTGAAAATGCACCAAAGTGCTTTCTGTTTCGGTAGCCTCCTTGTGGATGTGGGTTGTCTGCAAGCTACATGGTGTGACACTCACTGAATTCATTCAGCAGCATATGCAGCTCATGAAAAATTCATAAGGACTCCCCGTAAGTCCTTTGCCAGATAATGTTTGGATTAAAATACCTAATCAACAGAAATAGAACATTGTGATGCTGTTTCTCCCTGAACCCTGAAAAATGACTGTTCCCCTTCCTATTATCAGACCTAATTGAAAATGGTTAGTTGATATTCAGCTTGTTTTGTTTGAAAGGGTTTTCATTCAGAATTATCTGTTCACAGCTCAGATTGCAACTGCTCCTCCTACGACATGCTGATTGGTTCAAATTATTTTGACAACTGGGTGCTCGTCCTTCCCTATACATTAAAACAGCACAACATTTTATCAGTCTGATAGCTTCAGAACACATTGTATACAAGACACCAGTTTTATAATCTTTGAACAAATACAAAAGCTATCATAAGAATGTGAAATAAGTCTTGTTATGAATTTAGGGCAAATTGAAATATGTCTGACACCAACAATAAAAAAAAAGATCAATAATGAACTATTCCTAAAACTATTCCTTTTCCTAAAACCTTTAGGACCAGAAAGGAAATGTCAATGCTAGGGTGAAAACCAAGAGTAGTAGGGTAGGCAGGCAGAAAGCACTTAAACACATTTAAGAATTAAATGATTGCTAACATCTTGCAAAGAAACAATTAACATAGCAACTTCTGAAATCAGGCACAAAACTTCAGAACTTCATAATCAGAAATGCAAAGAGATGGTGAGTTAGTGCTTGACTCACTCTAATGATTCTTAAATCAAACCTTTTTAATTGAAATAGGAATACCATTTTATCTAGTATACTACATTTTGGAACTTACATCTTGGATACTCATCAGCAAATTTCAGCCTTATCGCCTAGCTGTGGCTAATCAAACATTACATTTTATATTTTTCTTGGTGGCAAAAGAGAGCTACATTGCCTCCTAGTTTTCTTCAGGGGCAATTTACAATGATGGTTATTCCCCTCCATCTTTAAAGTCTTATATACCATAGCATGGGATCAGGTTATTTGTGGAACTCAGGACATCTGTTCTTCCCATCAGATTGGCTAGGATAGGCATGCTCCAGATCTCATTCCTTAAATGTTTCCATTTTGCGGGACCTAGACAGGGTCCTTTCTCGACTGCAGGATGTGAAGGAATGTAGTAGGCTGGATTCCCAGGAAAGGGGGGGGGGAGGTGCATTCCAGAGAAATAAGAGGCAGCTCAGTCAAGATATTTTGTGTGAGAGAAAGAGGGTGAAGACAGTTCCGTCCCTAATAGTTCTCAAGAATAGATCAATGCAACTAGTAGAGTGCTTAGTCTGGCAAGATTCTGTCTATAGGCGTGGAAACAATAAAGAACTCAGCTTGGAAGTATCACCATGTCTCATTCTTGGGTTTTGGGCCTGACAGGTATTTTGGGGTCCTGTCCTATGGAACATCCTCCCTCTTGAGATCCAGAAGGTGCCTTTTCACTTTCTAGAAAACAGAAAGAACTGGCTTTTCCCATGTTGGAATAGTATGAAGTCAGAGTGGGAGAAGGTTTAGTTGTGAGCTACCCAGAGTTTAGTTTTTAAGATGGGTGGCCATGTAAATGTTTTAAATGAATAAATAAATGGTTCCCTTCTGGATTTAAGTCTCAATAAAAACAGATCAGTGAAAATGATTATATTGGAAAGAAATATGAGTGGTAAAGGTAAAGGTTCCCCTCGCACATATGTGCTAGTCGTTCCCGACTCTAGGAGGCGGTGCTCATCTCCGTTTCTAAGCCGAAGAGCCAGTGCTGTCTGATGACGATTCCGTGGTCATGTGGCTGGCATGACTAAACGCCGAAGGCGCCCGGAACGCTGTTACCTTCCCACCAAGGTGGTCCCTATTTTTCTACTTGCATTTTTACATGCTTTCGAACTGCTACGTTGGCAGAAACTGGAGCAAGTAACGAGAGCTCACTCTGTTACGCGGCTCTAGGGATTCGAACCGCCGAACTGCCGACCTTTCTGATAGACAAGCTCAGCGTCTTAGCCACTGAGCCACCGTGTCCCCATATATGAGTGGTAGGTCTTCAATAAAAGTCCTATAGTCCTAGTTCAAACACATAGGGTCTATAGTGTCCCATATGTAAATAACTTTTAAAAATATTTTAATTTTATTTTTAAATTTTATTAAATGTATTGATAATTTATTAAAATTATTTTATTTTTAAAATATGTTTGCTTTAATATATAAATACAAAGAAAAAAGAATACAAATGAAAAAACAAACTAGAAAAAATGAAAAAAAGTATGTCTGTACAAACTGTTAAATCTTGAATCACAAAGTAATATTGATGAATCTTGCCATAACATTAGTAATTTATAATCAGAGAGCCAGTGGGATGTAATAATTATGGGGTTGGACCAACTCCTGGGGTTGAAGTAATAGCCCCAGATTCAAGTCTACCTCAGCCGTGATGATTCATTAGGTAATTGGGGGCTACTCTCTCTTTTTCTCTCAAATCAGAATACTGCACAATGTTGTTGTTCGGAGAAAAAAATGGGAAGAAAGAGCATTGTACATGTGTCATCTTGCATTCCTGAACCAAAGCGGGGGGGGGGATACTCATTTAACAAAGAAATAAACATCAATCCAAGGTTTTAAACCTGAGATGCCACTTTCCTTGTAAAAGAGTAAATGTTTTGCTATGTACCACATGAGCTGAAGAAGCTTCTTTGATGAAAAGCAAAACATCTTTAAAGAAAAGGAAAAACAAGAAAGTCCAGTTGCCTCTTGAAAAAGCACCTTTGGGCTATGTTCCACATGCTCTACATGCACTTGATTATGGGCCTTCAAGTTGTTTTCAATTCTTAGCAACCACATAGATAGATTTTCTACATCAAGATGTTCTGTTCCTAACCTGGACTTTCAGGTCTTCTAACATTGCCACTGTAATTGAGTATTATATCTACCTTTTTGCTGGTCTTCGTCTTCTGCTCTTTCCTTTCCCTGCATTAGAGCCTTTTCCAAGACCTAGGTCTTTAATAATTTGAGCCTGCACTACAATTACAGTTCTTCATATATTAACTGATTCCAAAATTGGGGTATATAATTTAAAAGCATATTCATGTCTCTAAACTGCCTTGATCTCTGTAACAACACATTGACAAACAAATGGATATTAAACCAAAATGGGATGATGGTTGGTCATATCTATTTCATGTTCTCTCCATCATTTTGACTTCCAATATAACAAAGGTGACAGACAACTCTTTTCCAACATCCTCTGAAGTGTCCGATAAATGTGGAAAAAGAACATTTTCTTGAATGAATCTCATTTTACTAAGAAAAGTACTGAATATATTGTAAAGCCCTTAATGATGCATTTTTAATATAGTGTATCTCCATTATTTATTCCAAAGTTATTCCAAATAATTAATATTCACCCTAACAGTGCTTTTAATTGCCATTTAAAAAAAGGTTGCACATTTGAAATAGCCTAAAAGACATTTCAGTGCCGAGAATAATTTAGAAGGCTTAGATATTGCTAATGCATCTGGACAAAATTGTGAAATCAGAATGTACTTAGTGGACTGTTGCCATTAAAGTGGATAAAGTGCTATGTGGGACAGTTTTAGACTATCCAGATTCCTCTTGCAAGAACTCAGAAACTTGATCAGTAATTAGCTGATCTGTGTTAACACAATAGCCCATAAATTCCTACATATTTCACTCTTCCAAAAAAAAAAACCCTACATGTTTCACACTGGATTTATCCCAAAGTATAAATTTAAAATGTGAACAAAGGTGAATATTCTTCTTTTGTCCCAAAATCATTTAAATGTGTCTCTACCGTAGGCTGATGTCATAGGTGTCAAACAGCAATTTTTTAAATTTTGTCTATAACTGTTTTGGGAGTTCATTGCTTGAATTCCATAGAGAAATAGAAGTTAAAATATACTTATGCATATATGTATGAGATGTATACATTTCACATATGTATGTCCAACAATAAAGCAAAAAGTTCAGAAAGTTAACAATAGCACAATCACATGGTGACTGATTTAACAGATACAACTGGTTTATCTTCAGATTATATAAATCTTACATATCAGATAAAATAAATCTAGGGTTTTAATCTTCCCATAATTTTTTTTTAAATAATTTGTCAATCTGCTATAATTATTTCAAAGATATTAATATGGGAATTCATCTGGGTACATATAAGCATCTTGAACTAATATTCATTTCCATTTTTATCTTTTGCCATAAGCTAATTGGCGCTTCTAACCTTATTTATTCAATATCACTTTGAAATATTTACTACTATATTTTTCCTTTGGAATAAATATTCCAAGATACTTAAAAGATTTCAAATACCAAATGAAGTCTCCATTTTTATACTTATAAATACATTAGAGTCTCTATCAACCATATGAGGCTTATTCTAATTAGCAGAGTTACCTAACATTTTACCAAACAGTGGTATTTTATCAATATATTTTGGCACAGAATATTCATAATTATTTATATGTCATTATATAGGTAGTCCTCAACTTACAACAGTTCATATAGTGACCGTTCAAAGTTACAACGGCACTGAAAAAAGTTACAATCATTTTTCACAATTACAATCTTTGTAGCATTCCCATGATCATGTGATCAAAATTCAGACGCTTGGCAAATGGTTCATACTTATGACCGTTGCTGTGTCCCAGGGTCATGTGATCAGTTTTTGTGACCTTCTAATAAGCAAAGTCAATGGGGAGGCCAGATTACTTAACAACCAGGTTACTAATTTATCAACTGCAGTGATTCACTTAACAACTGTGGCAAGAAAGGTTGTAAAATGGGGCAAAACTCACTTCACAAATGTCTCATTTAAGAACAGAAATTTTGGGCTCAATTGTGGTTGTAAGTCGAGGACTACCTGTATTTCAGCATACAAGGGCAAGTTAAATTCAGAACCACCTGAATTTTATGTCCACAATGCCTTTTGATTCTCTGACTGTTCCTGTATTAAACATAAGATGAAATAAAGAAATCTTCAGTAAGACATCTTGATAAATGTGGAAATAATTCCATTTGTACAAAGGCTGACAAGAGAATATGAATAGCACATTTTAATCCAATTAATAAACAAATCCATATTCAGCCAAAACTTTATCCATGAATTTGAACTGTACTATATGAAAGGCTCTTTCCACAAAATCACTTCTGTTGAATCCTGTTTTCCTGAATATATATTCATTTAACATCCTTAGTTCTGAATTGGGTGGCACTACCCCAGACAAACCTGGTCTGCAACTTGGGGTTCTCCTGGACTCGCAGCACCTACTTGAAGAGCAGGTGAGAGTTTTGGCTAAGAGAGCCTTTGCACAATTTTGGGGTTGTGCACCAGTTGCAGCCTCTTCTGGATCAGGAGTTCCTGTGCTCCGTCAGTCTGGACTATTACAGTGCACTCTACATGGGGCTACCTTGAAGAGCATTCAGAAGCTACAACCAGTGCAGCATGCAGTGGCTGGGCAGGTTTTTGGAACATCTTGCCCACTGAGGTGAGATTGGCTCCCATTCTCCTGACCTTCTGTAAGGGCCTGAAGATCTGGCTCTGCTAGTTGGCTTGGGGTCCCAATGGTGATGTATCACACAGGAGTAGTGGATGGATCAATAGCAGATCTCGTCTCTCCCCCCCATACATTCTTCTCTCTCTCTCCCCATCTTTTAGTCATAATCTTTAGTTTTATTGTGATTAGTTATATGTATTTTAATGATTTTATTGCCTTTAATGTTGTAAGCCACCCAGAGTCACCTCGTGGTGAGATGGGCAGCAAACAAGTTTAATAAAGAAATGATAAAATAAAAAAATAAAATGCCAATTGCTAACCTCACATCACCCAAGACTTTTTCCTCTTTATAAAACCAGATTGCACAGGATGGAGTCACAAAGGTAATATTTTCTCTAGCTTATGTGCTAGGGGCACTGTCAAAATCTTGGCATCAACATTGAGAAAGAAATTAGGTGACAAACTTGCACGATCAGCAGAAACTGTGCCAGCCTTCAAAATATGTAAGATATATGCTGATTTTTATTCCTACTGTATTGGAGGCTTTAAATTATGCTTTTCTGAATAAATCCAGCAACACTAAAAAACCTGACTTGAAAAATTGCACTTTTGGAAAAAAAAATCAATTGTTTTTAAAATAAAAATATGTCCAATTTCTGTGATTTAACCTTCAGACTTTACCTGGATGATTGAGAATCTTCATCAACATTTTTCTGAATAAAGTTTTTCCAGTTATCTTTAATCAGATTTCCAATACTACAGAAACAAAAACACAATATTCATTTATTTATTTATTTGCTTCCTTATGTACTTATTTACAGGGGCCTGCATAAATAAATTGATAACATACTGCAAGGAAGTAAATTAAACATGCTTAGTTTAAAAATAATGGCATAGTTTTTCCAGAAGAACCCAGCATGCTGTGGATACCAACAGCAGATAGCATAAAGTACGCCAAGTTATTTGGTTATCTTCTAGATTTTAGTAGCCTGGAAAGAACAAATTAAACCAATGGATGGAAGAGATGGAAATGTGTTGTGTGCATCCTATTTTTTCTTTCTTTTTACGACTCTTTAATTTCTTGTTTCGGGGTGGAATCGGGGCAACTGATTGGAGCTGAGGATTTACTGGCCGGACGTCCTTCCTGATGCCTAGATGGAGTTCACAGCAGATATTTTCTCTTTGCGCCCTGATAGAGAAACATCTGCCGCTGCCTAGGATTGAACTCTGAACTTTCCGAGTAGGAGGCGAGAGGCTTCATCTCTAGGCCACCACGCCACTCTCTTATGTGTATCCTAATATGTTTTGTATAATAGAGAGGACAACTGTATATCAATTTTTGTATGAACTTTAAAAGGAAAATTAATCAGCCATATACTATGTGGCTTTCAAGCATACATATGCACAATCAGGAAACAATTTAGCTTATTTTGAGAGACATCTTCCAGTTTTCTAGATGTATTTTGAATGCACCCATATCTCTGGAAACAAGGATGATGTCTTCATAGGTGCAAGCTAGAAGGCACACACTGGCTAGGGACATTTTCCCTTCTGGCAGAGACAAGCCTGTCTTAATCAGATTCAGATTCTTTTTCCCTTCTGGCCTTTTGTTGGCATTGGTATTTCAAAATTATATCTCAGCCTTGGGGGGGGGCACAGAAAGATTTTTCCAAAAGTGTGATATTTCAAGTCAATTTTGTAGTGTTGCTGGGATTTGATAGAAGAAAGCCAAAAATCAAACACTGAATATTTGATATTGAAAGAATCCTGCCATAACCCATAGATACTACAAGCTAGATGGTGAATGGAATACTCATTTTTTGCAAGGTATTTGTGAAATCCAACTTGCATACTGTATCAAAGAACTTTCTCCTTGGCTCAATTTAATATCCCATATTGCCTATTTAGCAATAGCAATAGCACTTAGACTTATATACCGCTTCATAGTGCTTTACAGCCCTCTCTAAGCGGTTTACAGAGTTAGCATATTGCCCCCAACAATCTGGGTCCTCTGAAGGACCCAGATTGTTGGGGGCAATCTGGGTCCTTTAATATGTTATCCTGAGTCACCCAGAATCCTTGAGAGTTGGGTAGCATACAACTTTAATTAATTATGGCTGGTCACATAGTAAGCCAGATATTTAGACTGTACTTGACATTTTTTTCTAGCTTTGAGTCCTTTCCAAGGACCTAGGATAGTCAGATAATGATGTTTAATATTAAAGGTATCGTCACAGGATGTAAACCGTTCCAAGTAAAGTTGCCTTTTGCAATTTACTGGTAGTGATTTTGTCAATGCTGGTAATGTTCAGGTGATGCTCCAGAAGTTTTGGAATTGCATCCAAAGAGCCTTTGCTATTGGTGCTATCTTTGCTTTCTTGTAGTCATTCTAATTCTATTTGCAGGTCTTTATATTTTGTTAACTTCTCCTGTTCTTTCTTTTCTATTATCTCCAGCCATAACAATGTCCACTATCCAGACTTTTTTTTTATTTTTCTTAACCCACAATTATTAAGTCAGGGGTGGTGGTGAAAAAAGCCCTCCTGTACCTTAGTTTCACTTACAGTATAAATATTTCTAACAATTCTATGCTGCCAATGTACTCAGATCATTCTTTTGCAAGTAAAACTGCTGCTTTTTTTTAAAAAAAAATCATAACATCCCTCATAACCGTATTTTTCGGAGTATAAGACGCACTTTTTTTCCCTCTAAAAGAGGGTGGAAATATTGGTGCGTCTTATACACCGAATACAGCCATTTCTGGCCTCCCGAAGCCCTGCCCCACACGAAAACGGGTGCACAGAGGGTTTGGGAGGTCTGCAGAGTGCTCCTGGGAACTGGGGGAGGGCAAAAATGCTGTTTTTGCAAAAAAACGGGCAAAAATAGCCCGTTTTTCACAAAAACGGGGTGCACAGAGGGTTTGGGAGGTCTGCAGAGTGCTCCTAGGGACTGCGGGAGGGCAAAAACGCCCCCATTTTTGTGAAAAACGGGCAAAAAAACAGCCCATTTTTCACAAAAACGGGGTGCGAAAAGGGTTTGGGAGGTCTGCAGAGTGCTCCTGGGGGCTGGGGGAGGGCAAAAACTTTTTTTTTCTTACCTCTTCAAAATCGTGGTGCGTCTTATACACCGGTGCGTCTTATAGTCCGAAAAATACAGTAATTAAATGTTGAATCAGTTTCATTGGTTTCCAAAACTAATTAAAGTCCAAGTAAAGTCAAAGTACACAATGATACATAAAGCCTTGCACATTTTAGGTCTAAGCTATGTACCCGACTTTCTACTCCTGAATAGCCTCCTTGGATTCTTAGGTCATTAAATGTTTTTATGGATATATTGACATCACCAATCACTACATATTTCTTTGCGGCAGCTTGGATTTTATGATATAAATTGCTACTGGATTTGAAGCAGCAGCCATCCTTAATACAATTTACGGGGGAGTTCAAAACATATTTATTTTCATTGGCCTTTTAATACTAATGCTTACCTTTTACAGTTTGTATCAGTTACATTTTATTGTTCTATTGTTCTTTGTATGCCACACAAAGCTATTAAGGAGAATGACAGGCATATAATTTTTTTGAAATAATCAAAATATTGTTGCCTTTATTAGCCTAAAAGTGGAATTTGATTCAATTCTCAAAGATAGGTTTGGGGTAGAAGTGAAGTGTTCTGTATCAGTCAAAGTGCAATACTTTGGATTACGAAACGGCATAATAATATTTCAGTGCAAGTCCTGTCTGCCTCAGGTTGTCTCTCTGCAACAATTCGTAACATTCCTTATTTTCAACATTTACATTAACTCTTTGACTCAAGCTATTAAAAATAATGAAAAATAATGAATTTCATCCCCCTAAGCCAGCAAGCATTCCCGTTTCAATTCTTCTTTATGTCATGTATCCAATCTTTCCACCAAGCAAATAGGCTAATGGTGGAGCTTCCAAATCTTTGCCTTGGTCTATGAAGTGGTAAAACTCTGCATCAATCCTTTCAAGATAAAAGTAGCAATTTTTACTAAAAGGCTTAGTAGCTGTAATTATCATGTGGAAATAAATTAGATCAACATAAAATAAATCAAGTCTTTAAAATATCTCAGAATTATTTTTCATTTTTATGCTGCTTGGAAGAAACAAATAAGAAATATCACTTATTGGGCCCCTAGGCCAACAAAATTCTGCATTTTGCTGGCAGCAATCATAAGCTCATAGCTATGCACATTTTAAAAGCTAAGGTGATTAGCCTTCTGCTGTGGGTTCATGAAACTGCATTCACAAAAATTCAAGACTCCTTAAAATGGTCAAATTCAAATGTTTCAAAGCTTTGCTCAGTTCTTCAGAGTGTGTCCAACATTTTATTATGCTTACAATCTGGACTAGTTCCTTTAAAGGCTCAGATGAAGCTTTTCCACTTCGAATTCTGATCAAAACCCACCTTCAGCGAGAGGTATTTGGCCTTCTTCACCTTCTTGCATAGTTTGCAGTCACTATGGAGAAAAAGCACTGAACAAAACCCCAGATACTGGGATCATCCTGACCAATATTTAATCCCACTTGGACATGTGAGAGAAATTTTCTAACAGAAGCAATGTGACTTTGGCACTGATCTCAAGAATGATAGTGGTAAAATTTCTCCTTATTGTGTAGCTATGAAATTTGAAGATCTTTCATTCCAGCTAACTATTATCAAACACCCACACATGCCCCATTTCTCCCTGCTTCAGTGTATTCCCATCTGACCTAGTGAAAGGAGACATAACAAACAACATCCCTATACAACATTGATTAAAACCCTACCCAATGGGGAAACTAAATCTGTCATGCATGTCTTGTTGTGCTGCTCATACTATAATGCTAAGAGTGTAGAATTAATAACCTCTTTGCTACAGAATTGCCTTGGTTAGTTTTGATGGAATGGGAGCAACTAAGATGATTAAAGGCCTGGAAACAAAAACATATGAAGAACGATTGCAGGCATTGGGTATGGCTAGTCTAGAGAAAAGAAGAACTAAGGATGACATGATAGCAGTATTCCAGTATTTGAGGGGCCACAATGAAGAGAGGGTCAACTTATTTTCCAAAGCATCAGAAGGCAAGACAAACAATGGATGGAAACTAATCAAGGAGAGAAGCAACTTTCTCTCAGTGAACAATTAATCAGTGGAACAGCTTGCCTTCGGAAGTTGTAGTTGCTTCATCATTGGGGTTTTTTAAGAAAAGACTGGACAGCCACCTGTCTGAAATGGTATAGGGCAGGGGTCGGCAACCTTAAAAACTCAAAGAGCCATTTGGACCCGTTTCCCAGAGAAAACAAAACACCCGGAGCCACAAAACCTGAGTGGGTGTGGCCAACTCGATGTCACTCCCAACGAGTCACATGACACCCCCCCCAGCCACGCCTACCCAGGTTTTGTGGCTTTATGTTTTCTTTTCTATGGGAAACAGGTATCTCTCTCTCTCTTTTCCCTCTCTCTCCATCTCTCTTTCTCCCTCTCCCATCTCTCTCCCTCCCTCTCATCTTCCTTTCTCTCTCTTTCTGCCCATCTCTCTCTATCTCTCTCTCCCTTCCTCTCCACCCATCTCTCTCTCCCTCTCCCTCCCTTATCTCTCTCTCTCTTTCTCCCCTCTCTGCTTGATCACCACCCCTGATCGTCACCCCCGGCGGAGGCTTCCCTTCGGGCAACCCTCCTCCCCCCCTCGCGACTCCCTGACTGGCTGTGGCGCGCGAGGGGAGACCCTCAAGCGAGTGCCACAGCGCAGCAAAGGCGCGCATGGAGGGCGGGCGGCTGCTCGTTTAAGGAGGGTCTTTGGACGCGGCTTCTCTCCTGCCCTAAGGATCCGGCCATTGCCTTGCCGTGTCCCCCCCCACAGCTCTTCGGCCAAGCGGGGAGGGCGTAAGCTCCAGCCCGAAGCGGCAGGAAGCGAAGGCTGCCTTATGCGCAAATGTGGCATGAAGGCAGCAACAGGGCCGCTTCTCTCCTGCCCTAAGGATCCGGCCATCGCCTTGCCATGCCCCTTCCCCGCATGAGAGGAGAAGGAGGGGGAGGAGGGTCGCCGAGCGAAGGCAGCCTTCGCTTCCTGCCACTTTGGGCTGGAGCTTATGCCCTCCCCGCTTGGCCGAAGAGCTGCGGGGGGGGGGGGTTGGACATGGCAAGGCGATGGCCAGATCCTTAGGGCAGGAGAGAAGCTGCTTCCAAAGACCCTCCTTAAGCGAGCAGCCACCAGCTCTCCCCGCGCGCCTTTGCTGCGCTTTGGCGCTCATTTGAGGAGGGTCTCCCCGTGCATGTGCACCCTCCTGGCCCCGTCTCAGCCAGCCAGGGAGTTGCAAGAGGGGGAGGAGGGTCGCCCGAAGGGAAGCCTCCGCCGGGAGTGGCTATGTTCCTCAACCAGCGCTGGAGAATCAGCCCCGGCCGCTGTCGCCCTTACCTTCTCAGGCCAGGTGAGGGAGGGGAGGGCGAGGCCAGCCAGTGATGGAACAGGGAGCCACAGCAGGGGGCCCAAAGAGCTGCATGCGGCTCCAGAGCCGCAGGTTGCCGACCCCTGGTATAGGGTCTCCTGCTTGAGCAGGGGGTTGGACTAGAAGATCTCCACATTCCTTCAATTGGAAGCAAAATGGTCACTAACCAAACATGTGACTTGGAGAAAGACACTGCAAAGATCACGGGTTGCTGCAGACTCAGATAAAGTTCTCTCATTGAGTGTCCTATGCCTTTTTAATTGTTTTGCCCCCTCACAGAGTAGAGAGGTCGCCTAAACAAGCTATCTCTTCTTGAGCTGCTTTTCTCCATGGTACAAGGCTTTCCTAAAAAGAGCTAACATCTGTGACCTTAATTAGTTGATTAGAATCTTCCTGCCAGCTGAGGCTGCATCTTGAAACTGACCAGATCTTAAACTGTTTCACCTTGAAGACTTTTATTGTCAAGAACATAAAATTTAGTTGTAAATGTGTGCATTGATCAGAAAATGATTTATTATTACTACCAGTATTACAATTATATTTGTGGTTTACAAGGTAGCCACTAAACAAAGAATGACTGTAATGCATATTGACAGTTGGTCTTTGACTTACTTAAAACTAACAATGTAATATAGTATTATTTATACTATACTATACTATACTAACAGTATTAACTGTTATTTTTTTCAAAAGCAGACTTGGCTATAATTAAAGTAGATGTACTAAAACATGTACAGGATTTAAGGAAAAATAGTAAAACAATAGAAAGGGGCCTTTTAGGTTACTAGTCCCAATACTTCACAACATACATGTATAGCAATCTAAACACAGGTGAGAACTTATCAGATAGATGACTATCAGATTATTTGAAAGATGCTCTTCCCCTTCCGTCAGGGCAGTGGTGGGCTGAAAATTTTTTAACAACCGGTTCTCTGCCCTAATGACTGGCTGGGTGGGCATGGCCAACTCGATGTCACTTACATCGAGGGGCACTTCGCGTCGCCCGCCCTCTCATGACTGTGGGGATGCTGCAGCAGTTGTAAGTGTGAAAAACGGTCATAAATCACTTTTTTCACTGCCCTTGTAACTTTGAATGGTCACTAAATGAACTGTTGTAAGTTACCTGTACAAAAATACAAAAAGCTTCTTTGCTTTCAAAAAGCTGCCCTAAATACCAGTCATTAGATTAGAAATGGGGGAATACACACTGAAGATCAATGAGTCACAGCCGTCATGGAAACCTAAACCATTCTGTGTGAATATCTTCCTTTTCCTCAGCAATACCTGCAACCCTGAGTTACAAATCAAGCAGGTTGCCAGAGCACATTGAGGAATTAAAATAGTTAAAATGCAAGGATAACTATCAGCAGCCAAGTTACTCTTGCTCATAAAGTAAAACCCTTTAGCAGAGAGGTCATTTAAGCTCTCCAGAAAGTGGGTGGGAATATTTGGGCTACAAAATGCGGAGTTTAAGAGACAAATTAACAAATTAACATCTTGAGTGAGGGCTAATCCCATTCTGCCTTTGTTCAGACCTTGCTGCAGGGAATTTTTGCCTATGAATATAGCGATCTATCTCTTTATCTCTTAAGTGCTGACGTCTTCTGTGGGCTATTAAGGAAGGTGGGGGCTGCTTTCTCCCTCTAAGAAAACATGTTTCTCCATTTTTCATTCAGGGAAATATATTCTTCCTTTTTAATATTTCTCAAAATATTTCATTCTTCTAGGAGAGGG
>QLTV01002149.1:2308786-2328652 GCA_003457575.1 Thermophis baileyi
TAATCTTCTTTAAATTAACTTTATTTGGGTGTACAAGTGCTTCCATTGTAGAAAGCTACATTGGAATTTTCATATAATATTTCTTCTTTACTTTCTCCCATGTTGATAGTAAACTATTCCTTACATAGGGACTCTGGAAGTATGAATGTGCGTTACTTTTCCCAAACCACAGGAGTGAATGCCAACCAGTTTGTAAGTCATGACCTTCTAATGTTAATAATCTAACATTTCTTAACAAAATCCATTCTTTTAACCATGTCAATACCGCTGCTTGATAGTAAAGTTCCCAGTTAGGTACTCCAAAACCACCTCTCACTCTTGCATTCTGCATAAGTTTCAATTTAATTCTTGCTTTTCTGCCTTGCCAAATAAAATCCCTTATTATCTTATTTAACTCTTCAAAGAAACTTTTCTCTAATTTAATAGGGATCGTTTGGAACAAGTACAATATCTTCGGTAAAATATTCATTTTAACTGTCGCAATTATACCCATCAGTGAGATTTGTATCTTCTTCCATTTTTACAACTCTAATTTCAGCTATGTTAACAGCTTAACATAGTTATCTTCTTTTATCGTTGTACATCTTGCTGTTAGATATATACCTAAGTATTTTATCTTTTTTGTTATCTGAATACCCAATTTCTCTTCTAATTTCCTCTTTTGTTTATCTGTCATATTTTTCACTAACAGTTTTGTTTTTTCCTTATTTAGGAGAGGAGGGGGCGTGGTCGAGCGCGGCGATACAGCGCGAATTTCGGGTCTCCCAAAAAAGCACTGAATTCCACCATCGTTGGGGGTCCCTGAGACCCGAAGCTGACCTGGAGGATCGGTGAAGAACCGGAACGCACTCTGGCAAGAGGGGGGAAAGCGCAACATCCCCCCCCCAAGTGCCAGAGGAAGCTCCGGACCGGGCGGTGTGGAGGACAGCTGAGAGCTGTCAAAAGCCGACAAGACCACGCTGGAGGATCGAGAACCAGCGGAGTGAGACATCAGGGTGAGGAAAGGATTTTCATGTCTTGTTAAGGAAACTGTTTTTTTTTTCTTTCCCAAAAATGGATCTCCTGTAAAGATTAAATTTGTGGAAAAGTTTGAGAAAAGGTGAGGCGGGGCGGAAAAATGGCTTCCGTCTCACATTAAGAGCAGCGGCGGACAATTAGCCTGCAGAAAATTGCAAATTGAAAAGTTTAGCAAATGAAGTTTTAAGTGGAATAAGGTAGAGAGCTGGATTGGAATTTTTTTTCTGAGTTTTTATATTTTATATATATATATTTCCAACTTTAATGGAGTGTTAATGGAGTGTTTTTGAAAAGAAAGTAATTTTAGGAGGAGTTTTTGCAATACAACACTGCCATCTAGTGGACTAAGGTGTGACCTTGCCTGTTTATTTTAATGCCAGATGTTCAAAGGGTTTTGTTTTGTTTTTGAACTTGATTAAAGAACTGCATTGAAGTAGTTTCAAGGTCAAAATTAGAGAAATATTATTAGAGGTGGCAGGTGTTGTTTATTCTATTCTTTTTCCCTTCTGATTATTGGATGGACTGTCCCTTTGATCCTTTTTGGCTGTGATTTTCTTTTTTCGCTTTTTATAATGAACAAACAGCGAAAGTTATGGTTAATGGAGAATTTACAGGAAAAGCTAAGATAGAAAAAGGTACAGAGAAGATAAAGAAATAACAGGAATGAAAATTAGAAAAGAAGAATATAAACTACAAGCCTTTGCAGATGATTTAGTATTTATTATGGAAGATCCAGTGGAGAGTGGCCCTAAAATTTTGAGTCAAATAGAAAAATATGGAGAGGTGGCAGGCCCAAAGGTGCTTTTTCAAGAGGCAACTGGACTTTCTGGAAACCAAGGAAGTCCAGTTGCCAGTTGAAAAAAGCACCTTTGGGACAACCATGACCTGGATGACTGAAGAATCCCCATAGACAAGAGACTCCTGTGCTCAGTGAACTGTCAAAGCAGTTTCCCACCCAGGAGAAGCAATCATGAGATCCATTTGTACCACTTAAAGATACCAGCTGATCTCACTCACCTCACAAGATGTCCTTAGGTAATCATCCAGATTTAAGGAAAGATCACATGCCCCCAGAAAGGCAGTAAAAAAAATCAGACAGAATGCCAAGCTTGCATCCTGCCTCTCAGCCATTTCTTCTATGGCTATGCCAACCCTTCTGTAAATAGCTGTTCCAGCCATGTTGGAAGTATACTCCAAAAAGCTTAAAACAACCCTTTAACAATCTTTAAGAAAGTCAAGTCCCAGAAGGGCAGCCACAGGAATAAAAGAACAAAAAAAAAGGGGGGGGGGGGGGGCGACTCCGGAGAAGCTCAGTCTACAGACAGAAAGTCTGGGCGTAAGGCTTACAATGTAACAAGCTTAACCCAGAGGCAGTTTCTGAAAACACTTAAAGCAGCAGGGCAATTAAGATAAGGATTAGGCTAGAAATACAGGCATACCAGAATGTTTCCTTCCTGCCTCCCTTGCAGGATTAGCCCTGTAAAGTGAGAAAAGATTTCTTCCAACAACCGGTTCTCCGAACTGCTCAGAAAATTAACATCCGGTTCCAGAGAACCGGTGCGAACCGGTAGCAGCCCACCTCTGCGTCAGGGTATTTACAGGAGGATCAAAACATCCAAACCACAGTTATGAAGCCCAGTTGATTTTTTAAGTCCATGTAAAAGGTTTTTGTCGGTGCAGTCATGACTACCATCTTGACTTTTTTTGCCATTTGCCCCTGAGATACCCCTGTCCTCCATCTTCTTTTCACAAAACTAAACTCATTGTTCTTTCCATCTTTCTTTTTATGACTTGGTTTCTAGTCTTCTGGTTATTATTCTTGCCATTCTCTGAACCAGTTCCACTTTGTCCGAATCCCATTTGGACACAGTATTCAAGGTCAAAACTGAATGGAAGTAATACTTCATATTATTTGAAAACTATACTTTTTATGTAGCTTTTTGGAACCCTGTCACTTGCTGTCTTATATTTAGTTTCTATTCAATTATGATGTCACAACCTTTTCTACAAATAGAGTTCTGAAGCCATTCTGTACCTCAGCATTTGATTTCTGTTCTCTAAGTAGAGGACTTTGCATTTGTTACATTAATTCTATTATTTTAATAGCAACAAAATTTGATGAGTGGCTTAAATCCCATTGGCCATTATCTTTACCTTAATTGTTACTAAATGCAAAATTTAACATTATACACTGGATCTTCCCTTCTCAGCCTGAGCCTCCTTATCCTCTATCAATTTCCCCCAAGCTTCTGCATGAAGTATATAATAGGTCTTCAAGAAGACAAATTGCCCCCTTCATCTGCTAATTCTTCAACAGAGGAAATTAATTGTATATCATCCTAATCCAATGTTTCAAAAACAAGTTGACATCATGGATTTTGAAAGCCTTTAAACAAAAAACAGGAATGTCAAAAAGATTATAATGTTGATAGCACATCAAATGAATCTGTATATCACATTCAAAATAATAATCTGTCAGACCCACTAGGTAGACCAGACCAGAAAATCAACTCCACACAAAGACTAGAACTACAGTATACTTTGAGTCTTACTTCCCCTTTTTCTTATATCCCAGTAAATCATGGAGGCATTTGCTTGAGCAGCTTGCTGCCAGATATCTTGCTTTCCCAGGATTTAAAGACTGCTACAGCTCGCTTTGTCTAAGTAGCAATTCAATATTTCACAAGGCTATCTATCTTCCTTCCTGCACAATTTATCTGATAGATAATCTATATATTTTTGTTTTGGGGATGTGTTTTAGTTCTGAAGTTCTTGTTGCTACTTTTTCATTTAATGGTGTTGACCAAGGTTTTTTAGATCTCTCAGAATGTCAGTTCCTCTTAAAGTTATTATAATCTCAGCTTGTTAGTTTTTTCAGAAATCGAGAAAAGCAAGTATCCTAAAATGATATTTTTTTAGTGTTGTTCAAAATGGCTCCAGGAGGCTGCATATATGCTTGTTTTGTGCTGTTTTTAAAAATAGTGACAACTATGACAGCAAATAATAGTATCAAAGCAGAAGAGAGGAAGAAAGTTTAAATTAAAACCAGAGAAGAATGTCAATAGAGATAGAGGCAGATAGAAAGCAGATAGGGGAAGGGGAAGGGGACAGTGGTTAAGGCAGAAGTGATGAAAGCTGGAACTGATTAAACTGACCAACTGAATGTAGCCTTAGATGTGCTGCTGTTAGGTTGAATTGTATGCAGGTAGGCTCAGGGAGAGAAGATGATTAGGCTGAACACCTAGAACATAAAAGAAAAAGAAGATAAAACTACCTATTCTCTAAGTGAGTCAGAAATTTGAGGAAAATGCTCCACTCCCTGAAGTGACAAAACAAATCCAGTTAAAGTTCTTTTTGTTAAACTGCTAATATTGTAAGATTGTCCTAAATCTTAAAATTGGAGGATTTGCAATCCGGTAGTTATTACGTATTAGAAAATGTTCTGTCTTCTGATAATGGAAGCTCCTTATAAAATACTGTGACAAATATTTTAAGGCCTAAACTCTGCTATATACAAATAGAAGGCAATACACTGGTGTTGACTTATCCATAAACTACTTGACTTTTAACCCAAATTAGCTGAATGTCTGAATAAACATATGTAGAATCAAGTTACGTCTCCCACTCTTCAGGCTATTACTCATTACATGTGTACATAAACCATGCAGAAAGGATAAATACACTAATTATCCTCAGCAATTATACTAAATGTGTACACTCCCAAATGAGCTTATGGAATCAATACAAAAGTGATTTATTTTGAAATAAAAAAATCAAGAAAGAAAATCTTTCTCTTACCGATAATGACTTTATATTTTGGTCGTGATCCTTAAGAATAGGCTAGATTTATTTTTAAAAACTCTTAAGATGTGTACGTTATCTCTTTGAATTACTATTAATAAATATGCATTTTAATTAAGATTTTCAACACTAAAACGTTTTGGACTATCTGCACTCTAGAAGTCAAATTGTCAGTATAATGACAGGGCATAGTACAGAATTAGTGCATTTTATATTCCTTGCTTACAAAGTATAGAAGGTTTGGTTGATTCTTTCCTTATAATACTAATGGCAGAGTAATTGGATGCTTCTCCCAGAAGGTACATTCTATGAAAGCACATTATTTAGATAAAATTAGTTACAAGATTTTTCTTTCTGTCACTTAGGTTATTGTACCATATAAAAAGGATTAGCAACAATGAGTCAAACCAAAAGAAAGAAAAGAAAACTTCATATAAACAGATGCTATATCTTCTTAGCACAATGCACTTTAAAAGTCAAATGATAATGATAACCCTGTCAACTTAACTAAAAAGCGTGATTTCAACAAATTACAGATAAAGTGGCACTAGTTCCCCCACCTCCACATAAAAGAACAAAAATGGAACTTTGGGAAATTCCATTTAACAGATGTTTCTATTCTGTACAAAAATATCACATTTTGGTATAAACAACTCTTTACAACCAATATGGTAAAATGCTGTTTAGTTTGGATCCACCTTGGGAAATCTGGGTTCACTAATTGGATGGCCTTGGGCAAGTCAACATGTTCTCAGTTCTCCTTATCTGCTCTGAATGTGTGTGTGTGTGTGTGTGTGTGTGTGTGTGTATGCATATGATTGGAAGTTGGGATGTCTGATATCTTGTAATTGTGTTCTGCTCGCAATCTTAGCTTATTCAGACCAGTTCTACTTACAGAACAAGGTTCCTTCTCTCATGCCCTGGTTTCTTCATTTCCAGTGGCAAACAACACTCCCAAGAAAAAAATCTATTTTGTTTTTAAGTTTTGAATTTTCAGTTTCAGTTTGGGGTCAAGTCGCTAGATACTTTAAAAGGCATCACTGTGCCACCAAAGCTAGATGTTTTTTGTTACAATGGACAATGATAAAGTCCCTCTCAAAAATCCATTGAAGTTTTAATCCAGACAAAGAAAAATGTTGATTGATGCAGAGAAAAAAGAGGCGTAAACAACATGCTCCTAATGCAATACACTGTTGGTGAAGGAGGAAGGCTATTTGTGGAACAAGTGGCACCTGTTTCTTATATTTTATGAGAACGAATTCTCCCATTCTTCCCTTCCCAGTTTGTTGGTAACATCAGCTATTTCACAGCTGAATTCTTCCAGAAGCTAGCCTCTAAGATGTTCTTTTAAAAAAAGCAGATATTTTGGAAACTGTCTTCATCTTTTACTTGAAATTTGTAAGATGATCTATTAACCAGAAACCACAGAATGTGATTTAAATTCTATGATTCAGTGAAAATAAGACTTGAATATTCAAATGGAAATTTTAAATGCATTGTAATTCCTTCAACTACGGTACTATATTCCATAACAAACAATAGAATTGGGATTTTAAATTGTTTATATGTAAATTATCACATGCAGCATTGAATGTCTCTGAAGTCTTTCCAAAAACTAAAATGTTTAACAATTATAAGGAGGCATCATGGTGCTTTAGTGAATAGCAGGCTGATACAGAAAAAAGCATGCAAAGTATTTTTTTAGAATAGAAGAGAATAGAATTCTTTATTGGCCAAGTGTGATTGGACACACAAGGAATTTGTCTTTGGTTCATATGCTCTCGGTGTACATAAAAGAAAGGATACATTCGTCAAGAATCATGAGGTACAACACTTAATGATTGTCATACGGTACAAATAAGCAATCAGGAAACAATCAATATTAATATAAATTTGTTCCACACTTATGTTTTTAAGAAGTACTATATTTAAGCAAAATGCAGCTATTTAAATATTTCAATTATATTTACCAGTAGTAATAATGATCAGTTCTAAGTATTTTAACTTTAATGCTGGATCTTTAATTCAGGGCCTCCAAAAAGCAAAAAGAACACCTTCAAGCCAGCATATTGTTTTCCAAGACCTCCATAAATGGGGTTAAAGACCATTGAATACTTACAACCTACGCTGTTGTTACAGTTATTGTATTCCAACCATTACTTTGGACAAAGAAATGTTTACTAATCTTTCAAATAACACTGGAAGCTTTTAAGAAGAGATTGGACAACCATTTAACTGAAATGCTATAGGACAGCGGTTCTCAACCTGTGGGTCGTGACCCATTTGGGGGTCGAACGACCATTTCACAGGGGTCGCTGCGCGCGTTAGCCTGCCATCTTGGTGCCACCGTCACTGCAGGCGTGAAATGCTCCCGGTTCGGCCATGCCTGCGGGTCGCCGGACAGCCGGTAGTGACAGAAGTGGGAGACTTCGCCCACCTGCCGCCATTTGGGTTCTTTTACCCTCTGCGCATGCGCAGAATGCTTTGCGCATACGCAGAGGGTAAAAGAACCCAAATGGCGGTGTCCGGGCAAAGTCTCCTGCTTCCATGCTATCAGCTGTCCGGCGACCCACAGGCAAGCCCAAACCGGGCGCCACGGCGGGGGGGGTCGCGGCAGCGGGGGGGTCGCGGCATTAGAAAGGTTGAGAACCACTGCTATAGGGCTTCCTGCCTGAGCAGGGAGTTGAACTAGAAGACCTCCAACGACCCTTCCAACTCTGTTATTTTGCTAAATCATTGAAATCATTCAATTTTCAAACCTGAAAATCCTGCTTTTAATGCCAGATAGATTATTGGTAAAACAAGACTTTTATCAATAACAAATCCCATCACATACAGCAGGACCGAAGAGACAGGTTTTTTCTGTCATGACACCTCCATGGAATATTATCCTGATATTGGTGTATCCCTGATATCATATCCTAACCCTTAAAACATGACTATGCCAATAGATTCAGGGGTTTCAAAGCAGTAAATTAGTGAGATGGCTTTGTTGCCCCAAAAACAACTCTCTCTGCTACTCTGTTATTGGTAACTTTGATTGTGTTTTAATTGCTGAATTTTTTTAATTGTTAGTTTTTTATTATTGCTTTTTATTGTACACCACCCAGAGTCACAAATCTCCGAGATGGATGGCTATGTAAAAATGATATATATAATATATACAATTAATTAATTACATCAAGTATACTCTTGTACAGCATATTAGATAAAATGAATGATAAAATACGATGTATTTTATGAACCATAAAGCAAGCTGTAGTTAAAATAATTGTAGCTGATTCCTCATTGAGAACTTCTTCGGTATTTAAATCTAGTCAGTTTAGAATATTTATCAAAAATATTTAACAGTTGCTCTATTATTCATGGGTAATCACAGTTGGCAAAATGAGATGTGAACTGCTTTAGCAATATTCCTCTGAAGTGCGCAGATGGATATTTTATTAATGACTTCAAAACCCAAGAAAGCTTTCTACAGAGAAATACGTAGAAAAACTTGAATAATTGGGAAGTTCCATTATTCCACCGAAAGGAAGGGCAAATAGCCGGTTCATTGATACTCAGCTTTTACTGTTATATTGATCCTTGACCATTTCAAGCTAATACCTTGAGATATCATTATTCAATAACGAATAACAAATGAAACAGCTTTGACATAAGCACAAGATACAAGCATACACATTAAGAATCTTATGGACAATTTTTTGGATTCAGCTTATTTTGTTATTGCCAATAAACAACTCTCTGATATTATGTTTTCTTAATAATTTTGGCTACATGTAGATTTCAGGCAGTGTTCCAGAAGAAATGATTCTTTTAAATTCTGAATATCTTTTATAATACTTTACTGCAATGAAACAGTGTGTGTTGATCTCAGTTTTTAATCAATAAAGCTTTTAAAAAATTGGACTAAGATACTAATATGTAACCTAGCCTAGGCAGCCAAATGAGGAAAGGTCAGCTTCTATAAGATTAAATTATAAGATAAACACTTAATAGGCAGAGCAGGCTAAATTGCACAAATGGGGCATTGGTCCTACCTGATACGCCTACCTGGCGATCCGGAGGAGAGGCCAGGATGGGTAGCTCTAGCCCTTCAGCTCTATGACTGAGTTGAAACATTTAGGACCGCCTCCCTGCTAACGGTCCAGTTCGAAACAAAGCTGACGCGGCATCCAAGGACATCAGAGAAGCCGACAGAATGTCCCAGCGCCGACAGACGCACTGTGCTGCCTCCGAACACCAGAGCCATGCCGACGCAGTAAGTCCTGAGGAACCCCCCCCCCCCGGCCGGGGCCAGAAAACAACAACAACGAACCCCCAAACACAAACAAAAGTCACAGGGGGGAGTCTGGCCTCTCCTCCAGATCGCCATGAGAACGGGTGTATCAGGTAGGACCAATGCCCCTTCTCCATGGCATCCTCCGGAGAGGCCAGGATGGGACATACCAAAGCTTGGCATACCCTACAGGTGGGAGTCAGAATGTTCCTGAGCCCCCTCCTGGTCAAGGACCTGATGCAGAACCCTCCGCCCGAAGGCAGCCTCCGCCGACACAAAGGCGTCAATTCTATAGTGGCAGATGAACGGCGACAGAGAAGTCCACGTCGCCACCCTACAAATCTCTGCCACTGGAGCTTGTGTGGCCAGGCGGCGGTAGTAGCTTCTGGTCGAATAGGCAGTGATCCCCCGGGGTACTGGGAGCGCCTGAACCTCATAGGTGCGGGCGATAGCTGCCCGAAGCAAACGGCCCACCGTAGAAGGAGTCACCTTGTGGCGTAGAGTGGACGGCTGAAAGGACACGAACAGAGATTGAGTCTTCCGGAAGGAAGCGGTCCTGGATATGTAAATACGAAGGGCCCGCCTCACATCCAGAGTGTGCCAGGTCTGCTCCAAGGTGTGCCACGGCCTGGGACAGAAGTCTGGCAAGACCAACTCCTGTGCCTGGTGAAACAAGGAATTGACCTTTGGAAGAAAGACGGGGTCCAACCACAGAACCACTCTGTTTGAGTGAAACACGCACAGGTCCTTTCGCACCGATAGAGCCGCCAACTCTGAAATACGCCTGGCTGACGTGACGGCCACCAGAAGCGCCACCTTGTACGAGAGCAACTGCAGGCTAGCCTCCCGCAATGGTTCGAAAGGACCTTTAATGAGGGCCTGCAAAACTTTGGTTAAGTCCCAGGTAGGGTAACGGTGGACCACGGGGGGTTTCAGGTTGGAGGCCCCCCACAGGAAAGTCCGAATTCTGGGATGATGGGACAGGGAACCCAAATCAACCCCCTGCAAGACCGTGGACAATGCTGCAACCTGGCGCCGCAGCGTGCTAGGGGACAGTCCCTTGTCCAAACCCTCCTGCAAAAAGGTAAGAACGTCAACAATATCCACCCCCATGGGATTCAGGTTAACGGAGGCGCACCACTCTGAAAAGGTCCGCCAAGTAGCATCATAGATGCGTGTGGTCGAGGGCCGTCTGGCCGCCTGCATCGTTGAAATGACCTTCGCGGAAAACCGTTCCCGGCTTAGGAGCCTCTGCTCAACCTCCAGACGGTCAACTGAAGCCATTGATGGATCACAGGACCTTGGCTGAGGGAGACCCTCTCCGGGGGGATCCGCCACGGTTTGGCGACGGACAAGTCGACCAGGTCGGCGAAACACGGCCTGCAGGGCCAATGAGGAGCCACGAGAAGGACCTCCGCTTTCTCCCACAGGACCCTCTGGGCCACCCCCGGAATAAGAGGAATGGTGGGGAAGGCATACAACAGCCCCTTCGGCCAGGGACAACGGAGGGCATCCACACCTTCCGCTCCCGGAGTCAGAAACCGTGAAAAAAACCTTGGAAGGTGAGTGTTCGCCGGAGAAGCGAAGAGGTCCAGGATCGGGCGTCCGAACCTCCTGGACAGGTCCTCGAACAAGGCGGGATGGAGACGCCACTCGGACTGGTCCACAGTGGCTCGGCTCAGCCAGTCCGCCTGCACGTTGGAAATGCCTGCAATATGAACCACCCTAAGTGATAACAGGTGAGCCTCCGCCCACCGACACAGGGAGTCCGCCTCCCCCATAAGAGCTCGAGACCTGGTCCCCCCTTGTCTGTTCACGTGCGCCATGGTAGTCACATTGTCCGTGAGCAGGAGGACATGGTGGCCTGAAAGCGCCTCCTCAAAGAATCGAAGAGCGAGGCAAGCCGCCCGGAGATCCAGCCAATTGATGTTATGCCGGAGCTCCTGAGGAGCCTATCGACCTTGCGCCACCCTGGAACCCAGGTGGGCCCCCCAGCCAAATTGACTAGCATCAGTGTTAATAGTGAGTCTTTCCTGCTCCCAAAAGGGACAACCCCGCAACAGGGCACAAGACCCCCACCAGTGAAGAGAGCGTAGCACTTCCGGAGACACGCGAACCCGTGCCCGAGAGGAACCCCGACCCGCTCTCTGAAGGGGGAGCAGAAACCACTGAAGTGGTCTAGCATGAAAACGAGCCCAAGGGATGATATCAATGCAAGATATCATTTTCCCCAGGAGCTGAGACAGCGAAAGCAGAGGAACAACCCTGTCTCTGATGACTTGGGCAGACAGGGCCTGGATACTGTTCCGTCGCTCCTGGGAAAGGAATACAAGTCCGTTGACAGAGTCAATGACTGCCCCTAGGTGAACTAAACTGGTGGAGGGGACCAAATGGCATTTGTCCAAATTCACCGAAAAACCATGGTCACGGAGGACCCGGATGGTAGTGTCCAGGTCCCTAAAGGCCTGACCCTGGAAAGGCGCCTGAATCAGAAAGTCATCAAGATAACACTGGATGCGAATAGGCAACGATCTAAGGTAAGCTGCCAGTGCGGCCATGATTTTTGTAAACGTTCGGGGAGCTGAGGCAAGCCCGAACGGAAGTGCCAAATACTGGTAATGTCGGCCGTCATAGCAGAACCTCAGAAATTGCCTATGGGCCGGGTGAATGGGAACATGGAGATAGGCCTCAGTAAGATCAATCAAGGCTACAAAATCTCCCTCCCGGATGCCGGCCAGAATGGAGCAGAGGGAGTGCATTTTAAACCTCCGGTACACCAGATATCTGTTAAGGGTATTGAGATTCAGTATTGCCCTCCAGCCCCCCGAGGTTTTGGGTACTAGGAACAACATTGAATAGAACCCCATCCCCCGCTGATCCGGTGGAACTGGCTGAATGGCCTGAACATCCAGCAAATGCTGGATGGCCGATTCCACGAGTGCCCGCTTAGCGGGGTTCCCTGAAATGGGACAGCGGAGGAAAAACCTAGGGGGAGGGACAGAAATTCCAGCGACAGACCATGGGAGATGGTTTCCCTGACCCAGGCATCCAGGGTAGTGTCTTGCCAGCAGTCCGAAAAAAAGGTAAGGCGACCTCCAATGGGAGGAAGGGAGCAGCCATTACTTCCTGCGACGGAAGGATCGGGAATTGCCCCTGGAAGCGTTCTTTCCCTGAAATTGCTGTTTGCCTCTGCTAGCGGAACCGGAATGGTCCCCCTGAAACCCAGATCTGACAGAGAAGGGCCGCTGCTGATGGGGGAAGCCCGCCCCGGCGTCCCCCCACCTGAAGGAGGGCCATCTATAATAGGGCGCGGACCTGGAATCAGGGCGTCTACTTAAAGATGGTAGGACCTTCCTCTTGTCCCTTGTCTCGATGAGGAAGGGCTCAAGAGACTTCCCAAACAAGGCCTCTCCTTCAAACGGGGCCGCCGCCAACTTCCATTTGTTCTTCATGTCCATTTTCCAATGGCGGAGCCACACCATCCTGCGAGCGGTGACAGCTGATGCCATGGCTCTGGCTGAGAACCTGGCCGTGGTAAGGGAGGCATCAGCTGTGTATTCCGCAGCCGCGATAATCTTACACAGGTCCTGATGAGAACGCAGGTCCTCAGCCGGCAGGCGGGCCTGCAACTGTCGCAGCCAGCGCAGGGAAGCCCTGGTAAAAAAAGAAGAGGCAGTTGAAGCCCGGATAGCCCAGAAGACCGCCGCATGAGTCCTGCGGAGCGCCATCTCCTGCTTCATGTCCTCCGCCTTCAAGGCGTCCTCTGCGTCTGGAGGAAAAATAGAGGAAGACATTAGCGCCGCGACCAGAGCATCCACCCTGGGAACCTGAACAATATCCAAGAGGTCGGATTCCATCCCAAACAATATGTGCTCCGAGCCACTAGGCCTCATGGTGGCCGTGGGCGAGGTCCACTGTCGCCTGATTACATCTAAAAACATAGGCGGGATGGGAACGGCGTCCGGTTTAGAGGCCCTTTCTGTGAATAGAAAATCGTCTTGTTCAGCAGCCTCTGAAGCTGCGTCCGACTGGAGAGACAGCTTAGGCAGACGTGCCGTGCTGCAGGCCTTTAAGAGGAGGGGTTTAAAGAGGGCTGGATTGAAAAGCCCCTTAAATGCCGGTCGATCAGAGAACTCGACCTCACAGTCAGAGAGATCCCCCTCCTCTGGCAGCTCCCCTTCAAAAAGGGAGGAGCCATCACGATCGGACTGGACAGTTATGAAGATAATCCGATCTGGAAGACACCCAGTTGTCCCTGGAGACCCCTGATGGTTGCCCCTGGACGGGAAGCCTATGGGCTTGTTTGAGACCAAGGGACACCTCTTCCCTCACCGCCTGGGCTATCCACTGCCTGATAATGGAGGGCACCTCCTGGTCTACAGAACCCCCGCCGAAGCCCGTCGGCCGTCGGGGTGAAAGACACCTCCGGAACTCGCCTGTGCACCCCCGAGGCGGCAGCTTGGTCTAGAAAAGGGCCCTGAGCATGGGTCCCCAGGTGGGCGGATGTGGTCACGTGAACTGAGGCCTGATCGCTCCCCGTGAAGGGAGACCAGGATCTGTGTGGCAGAGAGGAAAGGTCCACTAGGTGTTGTGGAGGACCAGTGGTAGACGCCAGGAGACTGCCAGAAGTGGCCAATGGCAGAACTGGTGATACACTTTGTTCTATGGCCACCTTCTTAGCTCTATCAAACTCTCTATCCAGCGCCTTCTGACGCTGTTTCGCGGCCTTTTCCTCTGCTCTAGAGGCCTTCTTCTGCGCCTTAGCCTTTGCTTTTATTTTGGTGGCAGCCGCCAAGCTGGCCGATCTAGGTTTAGCTGAAGGCTTGTCAGCTCTGCCAGTAGACTGAGGGGACCAAGAACCCTCCTGCGCCTTGCTGGACCCAGCGCCAGTGTCTTCCATTGCTGTCAGTAAGGAAGGAAGGCACACAAGCCAAGGCTTCTGTTGGCAGAAGTATCAAGGTAAATGGGCACTAGAACAGGCCCCACCGCCAGGAGGGCAGTCTTACGCGAAGTGCTGCTGCCGTGGTTAAAATAAAATATCAGGCTGCAGTTGAAGTTGTTGTAGTAAGCAAGGAAACAGCCTTCCAAAATGGCTGCCAACAAGCCAAGAAGTAGACTCTCAAAATGGCCGCCTGAAAAAAGGGGCCAGTGACAG
This sequence comes from Thermophis baileyi, assembly GCA_003457575.1. Classification (NCBI taxonomy): domain Eukaryota; kingdom Metazoa; phylum Chordata; class Lepidosauria; order Squamata; family Dipsadidae; genus Thermophis; species Thermophis baileyi. The sequence continues at coordinate 2,323,039 of QLTV01002149.1, forward strand.
GGCCCAAAATGCAGCAAAAAAACCTCCCCCCCCAAGCTCAACCCAAAGGAGAGTCAAGGGAAAAAAGGCAGCAGAGTCCAGAAATAGTTCAATAATAATGCTATGAGCAAGTCAAGGCAATCCCATGGGAAGAACCGAGGGAAGCAGACTAACAGTAATTTTGGCACCAAGGGCAACTGAAAAGATGGCTGTTCCCTCCAAGCTACCAACCGCCCAGGGCGGGGAGCCAAGGGAAATACAGTAGAAGCTCACCAACGATCCTCTTCAGGCAGGAAAACGTCCAAAACAGCAAAAGCCAAGCTCGCAAGCCTCAGAGGCTTGACTTTTAAAACGGCCACTTTTTTTCTCTTCAATCAAGCAGCCTGAAAATGGCCGACCGCCCCCTCAAAGCTACAATCCGCTACAGCGGAGAGCCAAGAGATCGCGGCCAGACCACAGGCACAGAGCTCGAAGTACGAAAACAAGCAATCTGGCTAGCCCCGAGCCCGGAGCTAGCCGATGAATTCAGCGGCGAGGGCAGCCGCCCCCACGCTCAATCTGCAGCCGTGGAGAGCACCGCTAAACAGCCGATCGCTCCAAACGCTGCAAACAGGTCAGCGAGCAAGGAAAAGCTGTCAGAAGCAAAAAAATAGCAGGGATCCACACTACACAAACAATCCTAACCAAAAAAGCTGAGGAGAAATCTCCAAAAGCAACCTTCAGAGCTAGGACTGAGTGAAGAACTGGGCCGTTAGCAGGGAGGCGGTCCTAAATGTTTCAACTCAGTCATAGAGCTGAAGGGTTAGAGCTACCTATCCTGGCCTCTCCAGAGGATGCCATGGAGAATCTTCAAACTTCAAAAAAAAAATGCATAAAATATCTTCAGCTGCATTCTTAAAGTATGTAAGAAGAAACCAATACAGATTTCTTTCATTTCTGTTATATATATAGTCCAGATAGATAAATACTTGGCCATCATCTGCTCTTTATAAATATTCTCACTGACAGAGGTTTTCGCATTGAAAATGGCATTAAAATGTAATTCTGACCTAAATAAGATACTTTGCTTTAAACTGATATACCATTTTCTTATATTAGATAACATAATTAAACCACTTTAACTGGTTTTTTTTGGATGAGGCTATTATTTACTAAAATTACTAACATTAATTTTCTCATGCTGCATGTTCTAAAATTCTTGGTTCTTAGAAACCTATCATTTGATTCAAACCTAGGAATATCAATATACAACTTCCCCCCCCCCCACTATTCTAAACAGGGAAAATATTTTAATTCAGGACTTTTTCAGAACATTCTTCTTTTTTAATCATAAACCTAAATATCCCCCCCACTCTTCTAAACTGGGAAAATATTTTAATTCAGGACTTTTTCAGAACATTCTTCTTTTTTAATCATAATCCTAAATATGGTTAGTCCTATTTTAGAATTTTGTAGGCTGAAAATATTGCGGTTTTTTCAGCAGCCTCAAATTCTCTTGCTAATTGGTGATGCTGTTCTCCCACTTTTAGATACTTTTCAAGCTGCCCTACTTTACTTGAGCAGAGAATATGCAATAGTAATACAGTTACTTACCTTAAACTATTTGTAGCCACTTACATGAGAGTAACTTCCATTGGTTTACTTCTGAATATACAAGACCATGTTATAATTAATCATATTTTTATGATTCTGCATTCTAATATATTTATGTTTTCAGCTAATTGAACCTGGAATATGATGTTGAACAAGTCATGAGGAACATTAAACACTAAATCATATTGTTTACACTCCAATATTCAAGTAATATCTATGGAGGTTAACTTGTTGTGTAAACCTAGTTACTATCGTCTGTAGCATCATTTAGAACACCGGTGTCAAGCTCGCGGCATCATGTTGCCATCATGTGACGTTCTGCCACGTTTTCCCCTTCATGGAGCTGGGGTGGGCGTGGCCTGCGTGTGATGCATCTGGCCTGTGGGCCACCAGTTTGACATCCCTGATTTAGAATTTAACTTGTTGCGTGAATAAAGCCAAGTGTGGCATATTTAATAGATAAGACTTTATTGTCTTCTTATACCACAGCAATCAATTAAAAACATATAAAATCTGTAAAATCTGGCAATATACATTATATTTCATAGGTAATAACCAACCACACATGTGCATATTTATTATTGGCTTTTATAAAAATTGGAAAAAATAAATGCAATCTCTCCTAGTCTAAATAATCTTGTGATGGATTGATATGGCAATTACATCAGATGTTGTGACATTTTAAGAAATCCTTGTTAACGTTTCTATGAGTAGGAAACAATCTTTGTCATTTAGGTTTCTGCAATAAAAGCAACATAAATGAATCATTATGTCAAGGTAAGTAAAAAGGGTAGTGGAGAATAACGTGGCCTACAGATTCAGTTTTCTCTATGAAACATAAACAGAGATGTTTCTGCAAAGGAGAATTGAATGTATCATCTAATTAGGCTAATGACCAAATTTCATCTCCAGCTAGGATAAAGTCTTTCTTGTGCTCTGGGCATAGATGAAGTCTACTGAGTTAAATGAAGTGGTAAGACACTAGGCTAGAGGTTGCCCTTCTAAAGATCTATATAAAACTTCTACCATTTCTCTTCCATGCAGGTTCTTTGATTCCAACCAAGGTTAGATATTGAACAGAAGTCTTCAAAGTCTCTTAGAATTACATTTATTCTGATTATCTATATGAATAGAGAGTTACAATGGACAGTTACGGGCTCTCCTAATACACCAATTCAAGCTTATATTTTAAGTGGCAAAGGCACCTTCATGCCTCAATTAAAATTAGGCCCATCTGTACAGATAATTAGAAAATCAATGGGATGTGCCTAACAATGCACTTAGAAATTTTGTTTGAACAGTTTCAAAGGGGGCCTTACAGTTAGAGCTCTAATGTAACAGTAACATACCAGTACTTCTATGGGCAGCAGATATTTGAGAAAAACTCCCTCAGACAGCTTTATTTAATAAAATCATGATTAAGTAAAGCATGTCTTGGAACATTGTAGGAACAATGCTACCCAATGCTACCCATATGCTACCCATTAAGACTTATGGATTTATTTGGTATATAAAATGAAATTTAAGGGCAAATACAGTAAAATTTTGAAGATTAAAAAAATAATTTTTATATCTGCAAAACCCCCCAAAAAGTAGAACTAATCTTCTCCAAAACAAAATGCAGAGGATATCTGCATTTACAAAATAAGTAAGTTTGTTGTTGTAACCACATATGTAATAACATAGGGGCCTTTATAAAAATGATTCATATTTTGAACTAGGGGTTATTAATAAATAATCCACATGCATTGCCTATGATGAGCTACAACCATTACAAAAGATAATCATTGTATAGGGCTAGGTGAATCATAAATATAATAATTATGTGCAACTGAAATCCAAGATATTTAAAAACTATAACAGCAACAGATGAAAGCTAAATATAGACAGACAAAACACTCCTCAGTATATTTTCAGTTGAAATTACATTACTGGTAACCACAAACAGCACAAATTAACTTCTTGTCAGTTTATCTAAGTGCAAACTAACTCAAATACATTAGATTGAAACACAACTAAATGTATGTAATTCTGTCAGCTGCTAATTAGGATACACTAAATTATTCATATACTATTAGGTGTGCACAGAGGCCCTGCAATCCAGTTTGGACTCAATCTATTCTAGCTGCGATCTGCCGACGCAGAGAGCCAAGGGGCCGCAGCCAAGTGCAAGGCTATCCAGCCACCTGTCTCAGCGAGGAGGGCTCCGTGTGCCTGCTCCGATCCCGGAGCGGTCATCACCTCCTGAGGCGGCAATCGCCTCAGCGGGTCGCCACCCGAGCTCAATCCGCCGCCGCGGAGAGCCCTGCCGAACAGCTGACAGCAAAGCGCTGATTTTTCCTTTGTCCTTTAAAAGCCGATCTTTGAAACAGGGATTTGTGGAACTTAGTCCTAATTTGTACTCCTTCTCCTCAGAAGCTCTGGAGCTAAACCAGGAGCGTCTACAGAGCTGAGACTGAGTTGAAGAACTGGGGACCGTTAACAGGGAGGCGGCCCTCAGAATTTCAACTCAGTCATAGAGCTAAGAGGCTAGAGTTACCCATCCTGGACTCTCCCATCGATACTATAGAGAAACAGTCTTCCAATACTTGAAGCATGGAAAAAAGACTAATGCCTTTTTGCCCCAGCAGAATGAAATAAAGTTTGTAGACAAACTACAGTTTTATGACTTAATGAATTTTGCAATATTAATTGATTTGGGATTTTTAAAAAAATCTATGTCCCTTTAATTTTTTTCTAAGTACCCATTTGATATTTAGGGAGATTTGGGAGACTGTAAAAAATGCAGGTGTAAAATGTCTGTGTCAAATTTCATGCAGATAAGTTGAGATACAGTTATATCCAAAAATATAGACTTGGTGAAACTGTATGTTTCAGTGAATCCCTAATTAAAAATAAGTTGACACAACCACAACCTGGTACAAAATTTAAATATGATATCTGCAAAATTGAATGTATATTTACTGTTAGTGTGCAGTTTTTTACACAGTAAAAATTAAAAAATGGTTTTTATGGTAGGTGCAAAGCTTTGTACACTGTTTTAATCAGTACTTTATAAAACCTTTGGCAGAAATAACAGCTTTCAAACATTTCCTATATCTAGCTAAGAATTTTTCCATGCTGCAAACGTCTTTCTTTCTGTTCCTTGCAAAAGTCTTTTAACTCAAGTACATTCTTATGTCTTTGTGTTTGTTTTATGTTCGAGATCTCCCTACAGATTTTCAGTAATATTCAAAAATAGAACCTGTAAACGTCATTCCAAAAGCTTTCTTTTTTTTTCCCTATTAAGTACTTCATAGTTAACTTGGAGGAACAGTATTTTAGGCAAACAGGAATGATAATGCCTCTTTCTGTAGGCAATACAATTCATTTTTTTCTTTTTTTCTATCCTAACTTTCTTATTTTTATAAATAACTCAACGCAGCAAATGTACCTAATACACCTTCCTTCCAGTGGTGGGATTCAAATTTTTCTACTACCGGTTCCGTGGGCGTGGCTTGGTGGGCGTGGCTTGGTGGGGCGGCACCTTGCTGTGACATCGAGTTGGCCACGCTCACTCAGTCACATGACCACCAAGCCACACCCACCAAGCCACGTCCACAGAACCAGCAGAAAAGGCAGCTCCTGCGGCCTGTCCCTTTATGGTCTCCCCTCCCCCCCGCGTTGAACTACCTTAAAGGGACACCGCAGTCCGGCTGCCTTCTGAGCAGCTCCGCTGTGACGCCATCCCTCCGGCGCAGCAGGCCGTTCTCCTGGCCAGGTCTGGCAATAGGGTGCAGCCCAGGGGTGGGTTCCTACCGGTTCGCCTGAACCGGGAGCGACCCGCTAGTGACATCATCCGAACTGGATCGGTGGTTGCCGGTCCGTGGGGGCCGCCATCTTTTTTTTAAAAAAAATTTTGATTTTTTTTTTATTTTTTCTGAGCATGCTCAGAAGGTGACTTCCAGCACTGTGCATGCGGTGGCAATCTTTTTTTGGTTTTTTTTGTTTTATTTTTATTTTTTTTTAAATTTAAGCCCAACGGACCTCTACCTAGGATCTA
>QLTV01002149.1:2344828-2355087 GCA_003457575.1 Thermophis baileyi
ACTGGAAGTTTTTAAGAAGATGTTGGATAACCATTTGTCTGAAGTGGAGTAGGTTTTCCTGCCTAAGCAGGGGGTTGGACTAGAAGACCTCCAAGGTCCTTCTATGCTATTCTATTCTATTCTATTCTATTCTATTCTATTCTATTCTATTCTATTCTATTCTATTCTATTCTATTCTATTCTATTCTATTCTATTCTTTCTTTTGTTGGCTCTTTAGATTCATAGAAAAGAAAAAGGCACCTGAAAGAAATAATGGTATACTACTTGTATGAAATGTATGTATTTTGAATATAACATATCAAAATCATATGTTTAAGAATGACACTTTAATATCTAACTTTCCACACAATATTTTATGAGCAAAACATATTTATATGATTCTAAAATAATAAGCATACTTTTGATCAATAAAGGAAGTTAAAAATGTTCAATATCCTTTACTGATCTAAAGTATGCTTATTATTTAAGCACTTTAGATCCAAATTATACATATTTTTTTCCTGTATAAAAAAAATCAAACAAACATATCAAAAATCAGAGGGGACAGGGTAAACTGGATTCAAATTTTCTAGTAATTTTCATTTCATTTATTTATTTGTTCAGTCTGTACAGAAATCTCTTCAACATACAACTCTGCATTTTTCTGTGCCTCCCCAAACTCCAAATATACTCAATTCTATATATATTTTACATCTCATCAGATAAATAATATTGTATTCAAGATCTGACTGAAAATGTGTTTTATGCCATAATGGCTTTCATTTCCTTTATGGTAATTTTTTCCTCTTATTTTACTGAATTATTTCATTTATATTGATAGCACTTTATTCCTTACATTTCTTTTTTTTAATGTTTTATTTATTTTATTTATATAACATATAAAAGGAGCGTTGGTCCTACCTGAACGTCTTTTCTCAGTGAAGGTTGCAGGATAGGCCAGGAATGGGTGGTGACTTTGTCCTTCTGCCTGGAGACTGAGTCATAATTTTTAGCCACGCCCCATTGCCTCTCTCTCTGGCGTTGCCTCTGTCACTGACTCCAGTTATCGACGAAGGCGCAGCTGTAACAAGACAAACTTATCCAGAGGTTAAATGCCCTGACCCCACCCTGCCGGATCCAGATCCTACGGTCATTCAAGGGTGGGACTGGCCTATCCTGCAACCTTCACTGAGAAAAGGCGTTCAGGTAGGACCAACGCTCCTTCTCCAGTGAGGTTGCAGGATAGTCCAGGAATGGGACATACCAAAGCCGGCAGTCCTAAGGGCGGGCCTCCATTGGGGCTGGATCGTCCGATGCCCAGAGAAAGAAGCCTCAGCCGAGGCAAATACGTCCAGCCGGTAATGCTGGATAAACGGCATAGGGGATGTCCAGGTGGCCGCTCGGCAGATTTCTTCCAGGGAAGCCTGGGTAGACCAGGCTGCGGTGGACGCGGCGCTCCTTGTAGAATGAGCGGTCACCCCCTGCGGCACTGGTAGAGATTGGGCGTGGTACGCGGCCACGATACAGGCCCGTATCCAACGGCCGATGGTAGACGAGGATACCTTAGACCCGAAGGAAGCTGGCTGGAAGGATACAAAGAGTGCCTCCGAACGTCTAGAGAGGCCGTCCTCTTGATATAAACTTGGAGTGCCCTCCTCACATCCAGCGTGTGCCACTGGCGCTACAGGGCCTGAGAAGGCCAAGGACAAAAGTTCGGCAACACTATCTCTTGGGCCCGATGGAACCACGTGTTGACCTTCGGTACAAATGAAGGATCCATCCTTAGGACAACCCTATCAGGGTGAAATTGGCAAAGAGAGGGCCACCAGCTCAGAAATGCGCCTGGCCGAGGTCACTGCGACCAGGAACGCCACTTTCAGAGTCAAGTTACGGAGGGTAGCTGCCCTGATAGGCTCAAAGGGCTCGACAGTCAGGGCCTGTAGGACCTTTGGCAGATCCCAGGAGGGATAATGGTGCACCACAGGTGGACGAAGGGTCGCTACCCCCGTATGAATCTACATATATGGGGGTGGTGGGCAAGAGAGTCTTGTCCACTGCCAGCCACCACCGTCGCCAGGGCCGCTACCTGTCTGTGTAGCGTACTATGGGCGAGACCCCTGTTTAGCCCCTCTTGGAGGAAGTCCAAGACATTGTGAACGGAGACCTGAGTGGGAACTAGCAGGTGGATAGCACACCACTTGGAGAAACTTACCCAGGTGGCGTTGTAGATCCTGTCCGTGGACGGGCGCCTGGCAGCCTGCATGGTCTGAATGACCTCATCAGAGAGGCGGTCCCTCCTTAGGAGCTCCCTCTCAAGTGCCAGGCGGTCAGGTGGAGCCACTGAGGCTCCGGATGGAGTAGGACCCCCTGGCTGAGAGAGATTTTCTCGGAGGGATCCTCCATGGTCGAATCACAGACAGACTGACCAGGTCCGTGAACCACGGATGCCTGGGCCAGTGCGGTGCCACCAGGATGATCTCCGCTTCCTCCGCGATCAGCTTCCGGATCATTGCCGGTATCGGGCAAGGGAGGAAAGGCGTATAGGAGGCCCTTCGGCCACCGGCAACGCAGGGCGTTGGTCCCTTCGGCCCCTGGGGTCTTGAACCTTGAGAAGAATCGAGGAAGTTGGGCATTCAGGCCCGACACAAAGAGGTCCACAGTAGGTTGACCAAACTTGCGACAAATGTCCCGGAACAGGGCAAGATGGAACTGCCACTCTGTGTGGTCCACAGTCAATCTGCTTAGGCAGTCTGCTTGTACATTGTCCGAACCGGCTATATGTTCTGCTTTGATGGAGAGGAGGTTGGCTTCTGCCCAAATCCCTAAGAGGAAGGATTCGCTCATGAGGGGAAGTGAGTGAGTGCCTCCCTGGCGATTAATATGGGCTTTCGCCGCTACGTTATCTGTCAGGATGAGGACATGCTTTCCTCTGAGCAGATCTCGAAAGTGGAGCAGGGCCAGGTGGACTGCCCGGAGCTCCAGCCAGTTAATATTATGTTGTAGATCTACCTGTGACCAGCGGCCTTGCGCCAATTGGTTCTCTACATGAGCCCCCCAACCAAATTGACTGGCATCAGAGGTTAAGGTGATGCGATCAGGCTCTCGAAATGTACAGCCTTGAGCAAGGGCCGGAGACGACCACCATCGCAGCGAATCAAGGACCGGGTCAGGGACCATAATTAGGTCTGGTGAATCTGGACAGTTGGCCCGTTGGAAGGGGAGGAGGAACTATTGAAGGTTCTGGGCATGGAGTCGTGCCCAGGGAACGATACCAATGTAGGAAATCATTTTCCCTAACAAACAGGAAAGGGTGGCTATCGAAACCCTGGGGTTCTGCTGGATCTGAGCCACCAGATCAATCAGGCTATCATGTCTTTCCTGAGAGAGGAAAACCTCCCCCAGTTTGGAGTCAATAACGGCCCCTAGGTGGACCAAACGGGTTGTTGGGACGAGATGGCTTTTGGTGCGATTTATGGAGAACCCATGGTCCTCTAAGGTCTTGATGGTAAGGGAAATAGCCTCCGTCGCTCTGGCGGCAGACGAGGCCTGCACCAAGATGTCATCAAGGTAACACTGCAGCCTCACCGGGATAGACCGCAGGTGGGCTGCCAGAATCTTTGTGAAATACCTAGGGGCAGATGACAACCCAAAAGGAGGGCCCTGTATTGCAGATGTTGACCCGCATAGCAGAATCTAAGGTATCTGCGATAACTGATGTTAATAGGGAGGTGAAGGTAAGCCTCAGTCAAATCAATGGAGGCTAAGAAATACCCCGGCCTAATCCCCTCCAAGATCGACCGTAGAGAGCTCATCTTGAACCTCTTGTAGACAATGTGGGAGTTGAGGGCCTTAAGATCCAGGATCGCCCTCCACCCCCCCCCCGAACTCTTCAGGACAACGAAGAGAATGGAGTACACTCCCTGTCTCCGCTCGGTCACGGGGACCGGTTCGATGGCCCTGATGTCTAAAAGATGTTGAATGGCAGAAGCCATCAATTGCCTCTTTGTTAAATTGTGGGAGACAGGGCAGCGCACGAAGTGGTTCGGGGGGCGGGAGAGGATCTCTAAGGAAAGACCTGAACAGAGGGCCTCAAGGATCCAAGAGTCAGATGTTGTTTCCTCCCACTTGTCTACAAAGAGGGCCAAGCGCCCTCCTATGGGGAAAGAATTACTTCTGCCTCCTAAAGTGCCTCCCCCCTGCCCCTCTAAAGGGACGTCTGGCCTGGAAAGGCTGCCTGAGTTTGTTGCGAGAGTCGGGTCGGTCAGCTTGCCAGGCTGTTCTGCCATACTTGTACCGCTGGAACTGGTTAGCATCTGACTCAAAGGCACGAAAGGAATACCTGCGACCATAAGGTGTAGATCGTCGGTCCGGCCTCCGGGAGGATGAAGGTAGGACCTTCCTCTTATCTTTATTTTCCATGAGTAGTGGGTCCAGAGGGGGCCCGAATAGCTTCCCCCCCGAATAGGGAGCAGATGCGAGTCGCCATTTCGCCTTGGCATCGGCTTGTCACTGACGCAGCCACAGGAGCCTCCTAGATGTGACTGAGGCGGCTAGAGCCCTGGAAGCATATTTGGCTGCATCCAGGGTGGCATCAGAAGAATACTGCACTGAGGCTACCAGTTTGTTCAGATCTTGATGTAATCTGGCCTCCTGAGGCAAGATCTTGGCCTGCAATTGTTGTAACCACAGTAAGGTGGTGCGATTAAAAAAGGAGGCCGCTGTAGAGGCCTTGACCGCCCAGGCGGCTGCTAGGTGGGCTTTCCTGAGGGAGAGTTGGGATTTTTTGTCCTCTGCCCTCAGGTTTTCAGCCGCATCCCCAGAGGGATAAGGTGAAGGTGATGAAAGGGCCACAATAGGATCATCGATGGCAGGTAAAGACAGTGATTCCGCTAAAGAGGGGCCCACGTTGTACAGCTTTTTGTCGCTGAAACTGGGCGTCGGAAGGACCCCGGGCTGTAGCCATTGGTTCTGGACTACGTTCAGGAACAAATCAGGGACTGGAATGTAGTCCTGTTTGGCCACAGGTGCCGTAAATAGGCCAGCGTCTGGGCCCTGTGGCGCCCTTTGAGGGAGGTCAGAATCAGTGCCAATCTGGGCAGTGGCCCGTGCCTTATGCAGTAATGGCTTGAATAATGCCAGAGGAAAAAGGCCTGAGAAAGCCGGGGTAGGGGGGTCTGGCAAAAAAGCCTCATCATCATCTGAGAGGGCCAAATCAACTTGGTTCTCCTCCCCTACTAAAGATTCTGCCGAATCTCCTGAGAAACAACGGGACTGTTGCACAGCCTGAGAAAAAAATCCCCGACCGGGAATCTGCTGGGAGGAAGAAGGAATGTCCTCACGGCACCCAGTAGGAGGTATCTGTTGGCGTTGCCAAACTGCCTCAATACTTTTTGAAATTGTCTCAGAAATAAAATCCTTCACTTTGTCTAGTTCCTCCTCCTCCTCATCATCATTCTCATCCCTGTGGCGAAGGCCAGCTGCTGTAGGTGTAAAAGTAGCCTCAGGGGGTCCCCTGGCAGGGATGGCAGGCTCTTGCCACCTCAAAGGAGCAGAGCAAGCAAATGGGTCTTCAAAGGATTCAGCACTGAGAAGCAAGGCTGGTGAAGGTGTGAGCTCAGCAGCTCCCTCTGCTGTCTGAGGAGCTAAATGAACAGTGGAGACAGGGCGGGAAAAGGAAGCCTCTGATTGGCTAACTGACAGCTCTGCTTTAGACATTTGTTTTTCAAGTGCCCTGAGCCTCCTTGCCTCAAGTTTTTGCTCTGATTTAGAGCTGTGCAATTTAGAGGACTTCTCCCCAGACTGCCTGGTCATATCCTTGTCCCTACTAGCTCCATTATGAGCTTCAGGCACCTTGTCAGAGCCTCTCAGCTGAGAGAAACTTTGTCGGGCCGCCATTTTGAGAAATCAATTAGTCGGCCGATGACAGCCAAGTTTGCCTCTGAGGTAAAACGGGCAGCTAGCAGTCAGGGGAGGATCGGGGGCGGCAGCTCCGATTAGTACTGGTTTGGCCAGCCAATTCAGTGAGCCGAACGGCTCTGTCCTGCGCAGCACTTGCTCGGAATGTCGGGCGGCGTCTGAGGACTCAGGGGAACCAGCTCCGAAGCAGCAGGCTTGCCAGGAGGAACTCGGGACGAGCGGCTGGCAGCAAAGCAGGAAAAACGGTTCTATGCGGGCGGCGGCTGGGGCGGACCCAGGGAAGCCAGCTCCAGTGACAAGTGGCTAGCCGCGAGAACGCTAGCGATCGGCAAGAGAGATAGCGAGGGGAAAAACAAACAGAGCGCTTACTCGGGCGGCGGCTGGGGCGGACCTAGGGTAGCCTGCACCTGAATGCCAATGCCCAAGTTGAAGACGGATCAATGGGCGGCAACAATGGCTGGATAGTAGCCCCGGAGCGCTGAAAAGGCAGCTCAAGCAAGATCTAGCGCCCGGAGGCGCGGGGCGCCAATTTCAAACCTGCACGATGACAGGTGATCCGAATCTCAGACTCTGGAGGTTGCTGGATAAATCTAAATGGAAATGACTCTTTCTTCTGCCTAGAGGTAAACTGCCACTAAGCGAAGCGTCTCTCTCTGGCGAGGACTGAGTCAATAACTGGAGTCAGTGACAGAGGCAACGCCAGAGAGAGAGGCAATGGGGCGTGGCTAAAAATTATGACTCAGTCTCCAGGCAGAAGGACAAAGTCATCACCCATTCCTGGACTATCCTGCAACCTCACTGGAGAAATTCAATTTCCATAAAACAGTATGTAGTCTGGGTACAACTGTTTTTTAAGCAGTCATAACCCAACTGTTTACAGTAGTATTCATCACAATAACATTGATAATATAATAACAATAATCTTTAACATTTCCTCTTTTTATGTCTCCCCATTTCTAACTTCTGTTTTTGTTGTCTAACCATTGTTAAAATAAGTCCCATATCAAAAAATATTCAGTTTCTTCTTTATCCTTAATAGTAGTCTATCCATTTCTGCACATTCTAATATTTTCTTAATTACACTCTCATCTGTCGGGATCTCATCATTCTTCCATTGTTGTGCAAATACAATTCTGGCTGCAGTTAGTACATGTAAAATCAAATATATAGTCCTTTTATCATATTTTTCCGGTAAAAGGCCCAATAAAAGTATCTCTGGTTTCAAGTCTATGTGTTGTTTTATCATTTTTTCCAACCAAGTATGTATTTTCATCCAATATTTTTTAACTTTTGGGCATGTCCACCACATATGGTAATATGAACCAGGTGTTTGATTGCACTTCCAACATTTAGCGGATCTATCTTTAAACCTTTTTTGCCAGTCTTGCCAGTGCGAAATGCCATCTATAAAACATTTTATACAAATTTTCTTTATATGCAGTTGACATAGTCAATTTAACATTTCTATCCCACAGTTTCTGCCATTTATCTAATTCTATTGCATATCCAAAATTTTTAGCCCAGACAATCATTGTGTCCTTTACCTGCTCACTTTATTCCTTACATTTCAAGTGCTATGACAAAAACAAAAAAATTATTCTGAGTAGAATAAAAGGGTAAGTTTTGCACTATTTACTAAAAAAAAAAAAAGAGACCTTTCTTGAGCCTGTCCTTTCAGAGAACTTCTAATTCAACTAATGCTGGAGACAAGTTACAAATTAAGGAGAAATGCATATAAAGTATTCAGTAAAGTAATTACTGAACCCTTTTTTAGTTCTTCATTTTAAAAATGAATTATTTCACTATGGAATTCTGCAAGTTTGACTTACAGCCTTTAGAACAGGGGAGTCAAACTGGAGGCCCGTGGGCCGGATGCATCACGCGCAGGCCACGCCCACCCTGGCTCCGCAAAGGCAAAAATATCATGATATGTCACATGATGTCATGTGACGCAATTGAGTTTGACACCCGTGCTTTAGAATAATCCATTTTATTCTAAAAATGGATTATTTTCAGAAATAATCTGAAAATTATTTCAGATAATTGATCTTCTCAGTCATTGTTCTAAAACCATTTTAAAAAACAAGATGGAATTTCTATTGGAATTTCCCAGTCATTGTTCTAGAACAATGACTGGGAAATTCCAATAGAAATTCCATCTTGTTTTTAAAAATGGTGTTTTAAAAATACACCAATAAGAACAAAAAATATGCACACCGGGTTCTAAGAACTGGTATGCTTGGAGGTCGGGTAAAGGGCAAGGGAGAGGTAAGCGGGGAAAGGAACTAGAGTGTAAGACAATTATGTACAAGTCTGAATAACATATTGATTCCACTGGAAGAGCCGAAATCAGTCAATCAGAATAGAACTGAAAGGGACCTTGGAGGTCTTCTAGTCCAACCCCCTGCTCAAGAAAGAAACCCTATTCAGACAGGTATCTGTCCATTTTTTTCTTAAAAACCTCCAGTGATGAAACACCTACAACTTGTGAAGGCAAGCTGTTCTACTGGTTAATTGTCCTCACTGTTAGGAAGTTTCTCCTTAATTCCAGGTTGCTTCTCTCCTTGATTAGTTTCCATCGCTGTTTCTTGTCTTGCCTTCTGGTGCTTTGGAAAATAAGTTGATCCCCTCTTGTTTGTGGCAGCCCCTCAAATACTGAAGAACAATTACAATAAAATATATAGACAGAATTAATTGATGTTGTGACATCCCCCATGTTTTGGAATGGCACAACAGTGTTCCTAAAACACCCAATTAACTAATCCCATGCTGAGAAATCTAAAGAAATGGAATTCAGTTTTGTTTCCTCTAAAAGCTTCTGCCATGCAATCCCATTTACGCTGATGACAACCAGGTTGGGCTTTTATTATTCCATCAAGTAAGGAAGGTTTAGCCCTAGATCATTTCTGACTTGCTGGCTAGACTCGGGCCATGAAAAACAGAGTATTTTGCTTGTTTGCAAAGGAACATTCCATCTCTGCATCCTATGAAAGCGAGGATTCTGCTAGAGGACCAGGAAGAGCTATCTATCAACATTTACAAGGAACAGCCTGAGTATTTCTCTCCAACCATCTTCTCTGAAGTGTTCTTAGAACAAATATTGAAAGATAAGATCGCAGATGTTTTGTAGCTGTGCTAACTATAGCTTCTTTATTTGAAATTCTATATCTATGATTGTTGATTTTCTCTTTTTTCTCTTATTTTCTCTTTTCCCAATAAATTCTTTTTTAAAAATACAGAGGCTTCGTTGACTTAATAAGGGAATTTCTCATATAAACCTTTCTCATATACCTGAATGCTTGGTTACATCACTGACATAAGGTTTCTTAAGTATTATATCTATATGAGGATACAGCACATCTTCCCTTCTATTTTTTAGGGCTTGGCTGAAGGGAGAAGTTATTGGTAAAAGAGCTAAGAACTCCTCAATTAAAAAGGCTAAGAGGGATATTACGAGATTCAGCCCAATAGGGCAGCCTATCATAATTACCATATCTTTTATTGGAAATTTTAAATTATCATCGTTTGCAAGAAGCAAATATAGCAAAATAATCATAAAATAAAAAATAGTGAAAATATGAATAATAATAAACTGACCTCGGTGTTTCACTGAAAAGTTTCTCTTTATCTATGAAGGAACTACACAACTTTCACTACCTGAAATTAATTCTTTCCTTTGTAAATTTTAAAAGAAGTTGCTATCACGTTTTCTGGTCTGACCGTGAAAACCGTAGAGGGGGTGGTGTTGCTATCTTCTATAAAAAGTCCCTAGGTCTGAAAAAGATTAATGTTACACAGGAGCTTGCTCTTCCTGAGACCACTGTCTGTGAACTGTCCTTATATACCACAGTTCGTTTCTTGCTATGTTATAGAGGCCCTGATTACGACCTTGGTCATACCTTAGTAGTGCATAATTGCACTACTAAGGTGGGCAGTTTCCTGCCTGCATCCCTTTATCTTTCTTGGTGACCTCAATTTGCTTGACCCTAAACGAATGTACAACCGAACCTATAAATGAAACCCTGTTATGACTCTGGGGCTGGCGCAGTTGGTAATGAACAACACTAGACTCAACAATTGCTTAGATCTCATCTTCTGCAATAGCTTAAACTCAATTTATGGCCTACAAGTTAATTAGAATAGAATTTTTTATTGGCCAAGTGTGATTGGACACACAAGGAATTTGTCTTGGTGCATATGCTCTCAGTGTACATAAAAGAAAAGTTTGTCAAGAATCATAAGGTACAACACTTAATGATAGTCCAGGTACAAATAAACAATCAAATCATAGTAGGAACCAGTCAATATAAATTGTAAGGATACAAGCAACAAAGTTACAGTCATACAGTCATTTGTGGGAGGA
>QLTV01002149.1:2366430-2380882 GCA_003457575.1 Thermophis baileyi
GTGAATGCTCCAACACTGGAAGTTTTTAAGAAGATGTTGGATAACCATTTGTCTGAAGTGGAGTAGGTTTTCCTGCCTAAGCAGGGGGTTGGACTAGAAGACCTCCAAGGTCCCTTCCTGTTCTGTTATTCTATTCTATTCTATTCTATTCTATTCTATTCTATTCTATTCTATTCTATTCTATTCTATTCTATTCTATTCTATTCTATTCTATTCTATTCTATTCTCTACATTTACATTGAAAAAGCCCCTTACTATATTTGAACATAGGGGGGGAATTAAAATGATTTGATGGTTGAATTATTTAATCTATGTTCATTATAATAAATGGTGTAATAATAATAATAATTGTGTTATAAAGAAACTAGCCACTATATTTATTGTTATAACAAATACAGTGGCTAATTTCTTTATAACAGCAATAGCAATAGCACTTAGACTTATATACCGCTTCACAGTGCTTTACAGCCCTCTCTAAGCAGTTCACAGAGTCAGCATATTGCCCCCAACAATCTGGGTCCTCATTTTACCCACCTCGGAAGGATGGAAGGCTGAGTCAACCTTGAGCCGGTGAGATTTGAACTTGCGGAACTGCAGCTAGCAGTCAGCTGAAGTAGCCTGCAGTACTGCACTCTAACCACTGCGCCACCTCGGCTCTATACAGAGGCATTTAATACAAAGAGGCATTTATTTATATAGTAATAGCTGTTTGATACAATTGATTAAATTATTATTAAATTACATATTTAACATTACTTATATAAACCCAGGTCTCCTTTGTCAATTTTCCCACTCTGCAACCAAACATTTGACAAAAGAAAACTATGAAGTAAACATAAACATTTGATGGAATGTTTATGAACATCAAAAACACTAAAAAAATTTCCTTTTTACAACCCTGTAATCCCTTAATTCGGGGTAGAATCAGGGCAACTGAATTGAGCTGAGTGTTTACTGGCCGGATGAACATTCATAACACTATGAACTAATAAACTGGAAGGAAAACAATAAACAAAGTGCATACAAGGAAATGTGCTGAAAGGCAGTAATGTCAAATTATTGAGAAAATTATAACTATTTACCTGTTGTTCAAGAACGTCATTTTTAAAAAGTCAATAATTGCATCTTCCAGAAAGCCCCTATGAGCAACTGAATATTTTACTGCCAGGATAGCAACAAAAGAAAGATTGAACAGGATGTCCAAAGCCAATGACTGCATGCAATTATTGATATATCTTTCTGCTTTGATCAGTTGAAATAAATTAATAGAGGCCAGAAAAGATTTTAAATGTAGAACTAATTAAGGAACTGACAATAGATACTCTTAAGTCTATATAACCTCAAGGGGAATTTGAGATTAATCTAATTCATTAATGTTTTTCTACCTCAAAATCTAAATCATATAAACACAGATTATATGATATCTGTTTTTCAAGTTTGGATTGACCCTACACTGTACTGTGGAACAGAACATGAAACAGATCTAATACCAAACATAATATTCCGATAACAGCTTCATACTGTTATTACTCTTACTCACCCTCTTCTTCAAAATAGTTTGAAGATAGTCTGTAATCAAAACTGCTGAAACACGGAATAAAAATCACTATCCCACTTGTTTTACTCCAGGTCCTGACATAACAAAAAAAAATATATATCCTCAGCAGCCTCCATAGGCTGGGGGAGGTCAAAGCATAAAAATATCAGTTGCAACTGCATGAACACAGTGCTGCTTCATTGTATGATATTTAAACATGTGGGAAAAATGCAAGGCTTCAATTGTGTGGCCACAGTTGCCATACTGATTTTTTTGAGACCTTCTGCAGGCACCCCTACAGTTTGTCTACTCTAATATTCTTACTTACTTACTTACAAATGTATGCATTTGTCTAATTGTATGACCATCGGTTCCTATGAAAAGGAGCTACGAATGTTTCAAACTGTCTTATCTCCTGAAGTCTAAGAGCAAGAAGGCAGAGTCCTTCGGGAGTTGGGCGGCATATAAATTTTATAAAATAAATAAATAAAATAAATAAATAGTGTACAGAGGCAGAGATTCTGCCAATGGAAAACTGATCACCCACAAGCGCCACAGATGTTCATGTTGTGGTCCGCCAGCGGCCTGGGAGCTGGCAGCAGAGTCAGACAGCGAGGAGGCTGGGGAGGAACATGGGCCAGGCCTGGAGTCTGGAGAAGGCTCGGTGCCTGGGATCCTGCCCAGGCTATCTGGGAGGTCTATGCTGACTCCAGAGCCTCTAGAGGCTGACATGAGCGAGGCAGAGGAACAGGGGGAGCCTGTTCCCAATGCGCGCATGCGCAGAGCTGCCAGAAGGCAAGAAGAGTTACAGAGGAGGACTTCTCAGGAGTAAGGCTTGGAGATAATTGGCCCCTCCCATAGGCTATAAAAGGGGAGCAAACGGATGTGCTCGTTGCAGGAAGCAACTTTGTTCAATTCTCAGCATTTCGGTTTTGACTCCGTGTTTCTGTTTGGCCTTGCAAAGTTCCTTGCCAATTAGGTCTTTGACAGCGTGTCAAGAAAGATACAGGTTTGTGCTTATCTGCCTTCTTCCGAGGGACTTCTGTTGGACTTGTTATCATTGTTTGGGACTTATTATGGCTGGGAATGAACTTAATTCACAGCCATTAAAAATAAAAAGAGGTTTTTGGGATTCCATTTGTGCTGAATTATTTTATCAGGAAGCCTAGGTCAGAACAGTTCAGCATTTCAAAAAAGAGTATAGTTCTAGTTTTAAATACCCTGCAGCAGACACTAAAATAAATTGTACAGCTCTTGAACATATTGTCATCATATGATCACAGAAGACCATAGTTGCTTTCAACCGAGTACAGAGTCCTTGTGCTGAAAAGATGCAAATGCAAATTACCCCAGAAATAAGCACATCCCAATGTCTTTCTTAGGCTCCAAAACTACCATAACACAGCAATTTCGTTGAATGACATACTATTATTTCTGCACTTATTTACATTTTGGATACTACACATCAGAAATTCAAACATCAGTCCCTTAGTGCTAAACAGTCTGGTTATTTATATTCTTGGGGGAAGGAAACAGAAATAGAATTGTCCATATGTGCTTAAAGAGATGCTTTATGTATTACTGTCCTCTGAACATACGTATTCCTGAAACATCAAATAGTTTTTACCTTGACAACAAGCTCAGTATAGAAGCTAAACTCATCCTCAGCATAAATTCAACTAGCCAGTTAGATAAATGCATCTCTCTGATGTGCCCCAGCTAATTGCAGTAGCTTCACTTCTGATCATTAAGAATGCATGAAAGTTTTAAGAAATAATATTCAGCATTAAACTGAAGTGGGCTGAAAAAAACAGCATTAAATTTAACAGAGACAAATCAGTATTCTTAACTTAGGAGGCAAAATTAGTATACATGATTGCGGGATAAGAATTGGCTGACTTGATAAAAGAAATTGTAAAAAATAAATCTTGGAAAAGTGGTTGAGCACAAAGTAAGTACAGGACAGCAGAATAATTGGTTATAAAAAAGGCAAATATAAATTTAGATCACCTTAAGATGAATATAATTTTCAAATTATGGAAAGTATCTCTTATTTTATTGTGCTATGCTCAGAGTCCATTGTGAGATGCTGTGTGGGTTCTGAGCACCACACTCAAAAATACTTAAAGAATACTTTCAGAGAAAGAGGGGTCTAAAAATTAAGTTCTGAAGAGATATTGTTGGAAATGTGTATGTGTTATCTAGAAAAGAAGACCTGAGAGGAGATAAGAAAGCACTAATGAAAAATGTCACACGAAAGGACAAAACATGTCGTCCATGATTCCAGAGCAAAGATATAATATAATTAATTTCAGTTACAGGATGGCAGTTTCCAATTGAATGGATTTTCAAAATGAAAAATAAACACCACACACACTTTTTCTAAAAGTGAGAATAGTTTGACACTAGAGCCAATAATCACTTTATCTGGATATGTTCAAATGGAGATTAAAGAACCACATGTTATGGATGTGTTATTTTGGATACCAGCGCAGAGCAAGGGTTTCAGCTTGGGGACCTAATTGGTCCCTTCTATGAATATAATCAAACCATATGGTGCTTGTTTCAGCTTGGGCCAGTCATTCTCTCTCAGCCCTAAGAAGCCCTAGGAACGAGACAATGGCAAAGTACTTCCAAACTCTTACCAACACACACACACATACACACAATCCCCTTCCTCTCTCTCTCTCATAGCAAATTTAAAGGTCAAATTATTTTCCTATAGAGTCAGATAAAGCAGATATAGATATTATCAGCTGTTAGAGACAGAAAATAATTTTACAGTTTCATATTGTTTTGTAAAGCATATATTCTTTCTCAGAATAATGAATGGGAAGTTTTGTATGTAGGAAATTCGCCTTCAAATACCATCTTGGAATTGGCATATTTGACACCCCTAAAAAGTTGAAATCTGTTACAGTCCAATTATTTTTGCAAATATGGAATTCTCAATGTTTTATATTAGCTACTAGACAGATGGGCTGTGTAATAGCATGCTAATTCAGATTTGAACTTTATGATCTTGTTAGTGTCTTTTGAATATCTAGATAAAAATGTTCAGCTAGCTGCTGAAGATATCATCTTCAACACACTAACACTGATTCATATAATGTGCTTATATGATATAGTGGATACATTTGAGTAGTTATTGTACAGATTAATTTTGGTCTGCAAGATTGAGTTGACAAATGTTAATGAACTTTCAATGACTAATGGTTTTAAAATTAGCAGGAAGACAATTGAAATAGATACTATATTGCACATTCAATTACTAATCTTCAGCAATTATATTTGATCTAAATATTTCTTTTGCATTTGAACAATTATTTTGTTAAAAATTCAAATTGATAATCCTAGCTGAAGACAATTTAAAAACTTGAACTGCATATCTCATTCATATAAATTCGCCTTCTCTTATTGTTAAATAAATGACTTAAACATTAATAGTTTAATTATATATGAATATTTTAATTTTTGGGACTTTTTCCCTTTTTTCCTTTTTCAGATAAGTACAAAAATACATTTTAAAAACTACTTGAAATTTTTTTTGCATATGGTTATCTCCCCAAAAACCTGTTTATAATGATGATGAAGCAATTATATATAAAGCTCAGTTTTTATTACAATAATGTGTTTTTCAATAATGTATCAAAATCTGAACTTTTTGTCTAATTTCCTGTAACCTAAGATTCCTGGAAATTAATACCAAATGTTACCATAAAATAAATTGATCATAAAACTTAGCCTAGAATTCATTATATCTATATTTCTAACACAGAGGCTGTTAAAAGCATATTTATCCACCCACATGAGACATATGGAATTTTGTTAAGTACTTTTGTTAATTTTTATTGCCTGGATGTTATATGTCTTTAAGTTGAATATGTTTTGAGTTTTTAAAATGTACACAGAAGTATTGTGTTTAAAGACCATTTCACAGAATAACAGAAGCCTATAAAGATAAAGAGTAAGATGGAGACAAGCTGTTCAATCATAATCTGTTAGGAAATGTAAGTTAAAATGCATGGTTTTGTTGTTGTTTATTCTGAAGTTGTAAGAACAAATAAAAATGGGATTTTCTATTCCTTTTTTTTTGCAACAAGACATCATTTTCATTTAATAGAAATCATTTTAAGTCATTTAACAAAAATCTTCAGTTCATACCATCAAAGATATAATAGAGTATGACATTTTGACACAAACTTATTTTCAGGGTTATAGACATTAAGAGACATCCAAGCAGGAAAACATTGAAGTTTGAATATTTTTTGAGGATATAGAGTATTACTGGAATAATAAATTGAAATAAAGTTTTCATTTTACCTGTTGAAAAGTGGTCTAGAAATTGAACAACATCATAAAAAAATGAAGAGGGTGTAAGGTATCTACATTTCAAACTCTCTTGAGTTTAAACCCAGCATCTTTTCCTTCTGCCTTTTCCCCGGATTACTGAAAACTCTCCTTTACATACTATTAACTACATGGAAAAAAAAACCTGTTAAAAGGGTACTAAAGAAATTCAGGGAAAATTGCAAACGACTGCTTTTGTACAAACTAGTTCACTGCCCTGGAAATGTGCTAATGTTTCTCCTGAGTAGGAGTGAGAAACTTTTCCTTCAGTCAAGAAGCAGACAAACCACTTCGATACATGTCAAAGATGTTTACATAACAAGATCTTAAAAGTTTATTTTTACCTTGAATTTACTTGTTAAAATTTAACACAGAGGTAGATTTACAGTGATCTGCAGCCTTTACATTTTAACCGATTCTCAGATATCACCTTAAAAAGTATATGACCATATGAAATTGGAACCCTGTGGCTAGTGGAGAACAGAAGTTGAGGAAACAACAGGGCCTGATCATCTAGCTGGCTGCAGGTTGTGCATCTCTGCCATAAGAACATTTTAAACTTCTTATCCACAATCCGTTCCACAGTCTTAAGATGACAAACTCAAAATATGTTCCCATGTGCCTACTGCAAAGGAACAAGTTGCACCAACAGTTACAGAATTTATATTCATGGATTTGTATTATCCTCATACATGGGCATCTGGGTTAAGTAACATGCACAAGGACGTAATCACATACATTCTGTGACTTATGTATTTGCATTAAACATCATGTTATTATTTTGGCAAAATTGCAGTTTGCTGTGGATGTTGCTGTCCCCATATGGTGTTTTATATTTGAAGGAATGTTTCTAGACCAGTTTTCCATCAGGATGATCAGGTCTGCATTGCAGTCAGGAATGGCTGTGTCTGTCTCATCAGATACAGCACAAAATATGTTAATTCCTGATGAGTTCAGGTGGCCATGACATGGGATATACATTTAAAATTAAAGATGGAATCTGACTACAAAGTCCCGGGAAATTGTAATTGGTCCACAATAAAGGAATCAAGATCTGTTGAGGTAATAATCTCCATCACAACACCGGGATTTTTTGCCATATGATTTCTTCACATTCACAATGTTATTAATCATTATTATATATTTCACTGGAATCAAATAATTATTTAATCAATGTGCCACAGTTTATCATGAGATACTATTTAATTATTTTTCCTTTCTTGCTTTTTTCTCTGCATAGTTTTATATAATTACACATTCATAATATGTTTATAGTCTTCCTTAAATCATACAAGCAAATGTTTGAACTTCAATGTTATTGTGTAAAAGAAGCAATAATTTCTCTTTTTCTTCATGCACACATATGCATTCACACAATGCAGTGCTTGTTACTGTTTGCCAATCTCCTGTGTTTTTATAGGCTCAGAACAATTGGGGTGTGGGTAGAAAAGAGGACTGCAGGTAGAAGAATTAGTAAAATTGCCATCATTTGTAAGCAGAAAAGATTTACTAGATAAAAAGAAATAATTCTTCCACCTTTTGTGAACCAAATATAAATCTAACCTATTGAGCTAAGAAGAAGCAACTTTATACCTATCAATATTCTGCTTGTGGCCACCTCCCTTTGTACACATCAGACACTCTATTCAGCATGACTTTTATGAAAAAGAAATAATCTTATTTTTGTTTTAAAAAAACATGTAAGAAGGTAACATACTGCAAAAATAAATTAATAGTCTCTAGAACCTCCTTTATTTACTAGATGTCTCTAGACCAATAAAGGGAAATGAGCCCAGCTAATCAGAAAGACAAAAGAGAAAGAGAACTGTAAAATAGAGACATCCTAGAAGACTATAAAAAATGTCATGGACAGATTGATAAATGAATTTTGAGGTCCATGGCTAGGCAAAACCTATTTGTGGTAGCCATTTTGTGAGAACCCTCATGACATGTTCAAAAAACTATGCTTGCCACACTGAAAAAATGTATTTCCCATCATGATTAGTTCAGTATTAGGAAAATGATTTTTTTTGTTTAAAATTAATCTGTATAGTAGAGTAGCCCCTATTAAATATGTCTACAACTTCAGTACTAGAAGAGAGCTCTACGATTAAATCTTAAACATGCAACTTACCTATCCTGATAAGTAGTGATGGCAATACTAGGAAGCGTCAATAAAGGCAAAGTTGTGGGTCTAGAAATGTTATCTGGTGTTCTTGCTTTTTCACTCTGTCGTTGAGATAACGGTGGTAATAGTAAATTAGCAGAGCAGCACCTTCTTCCCCTCCAGAGATCTATGCCAAGGGTGTTGCTGGATGCACTATAGGACTTGCTGAGATGACATTCTAAATAATCTTTAGCAATCTAAAAGAACAAATAGAAAACTGAATTATATAAGAAGCAATTTCATAAAGCTAAATATAAAAATGTAGAATTGCAGCACAACTTAATTACAAAATTGAATGCACACAGTTCCTATAAAAGAGATTCTTAAAATAAGTATTAAATTTCACACTAAAAAGAAAAGTTACAAATAAGGAAAAATGAAATGTGCTGCAATTCAACCATTAGTCTGAATGCAAATGTTAAGCACATCATTAACTCTTACATGTGACTCAATAGGTTATAGTGTTAATTTTATAATAAATTGTTTTCTTTCTTCACAAAGCATTAGTTTATTCCATATCCTCCCAAAATTTCATTTCAACTTTTGCAAATCCCAACTAGAATTTGAACCCTATTTAGGCACTAAATGAAAACTGTACTACTGGGATGTAAGAATTATCAGTGTCTATACACACATACACCTCTCTTTCCATGTAATGGCCAAGATATTGAAACTGAATATGGTTGTATTGTTGGAATGATTAGAAACAGTATTTCAGCTAAATATAAGTAAAGAGTCCCATTGGAATGGAGGCAATAACCCTTCAACAACAGTAAGAAAGTAATGTTGACGAAAAGGGCTTGAAAAAAGACAAGAAAGATTTGCCCAAATTGAGCTAACAGACAACAAAATTGGAAGCATTGAATATAGTATATCTAGAAAGATATACACTGGGCAAAAACAAAATTTTAATTTCACTTACATACAAATCAGAAAAAAACTTTGGATAGGGTGCTAAGTTAAGTGAAATTGTTGACATTATGTACAGATACTGTTAAAAGCCAAATTCTTTGTTATTGGTCATTAAGAAAAAAATGTTGGAAATAAAAATGCCAAGATCTTATGGGATAACCATATTTCAAACACTACACCTGCTTCTTCTTTAAAACAATATTGTAGAGCTAGAAAATATACCACAAAATTACCTAAAATTATCAAGGATAGAACAATGCCCCTAATAGAATATGTCAGTGTTTGGGCTTTTTTTTAAAAAAAAAAATGTATTAGAACACTGATCATCATCAGACATATTAGGGTTGCCGCTTATATTTGAAGACTATCCTAGTTGACACAATAGGATATTTATATAAATAACATTTATAGACAATGTTTCATTTTTTATATAAATGTTTATTAAGAATTTTACAAAGAACATAAAAACTAGCACAAACTAATAAAAAGAAAAAGCAGAAAAAGACAAAAAAGAAAGAAAAAAGACAAAAATGCAAAAAGAAGAAACAAAAATAAAATGAAGGTGGTTCCTATGTCCTTTGCAGCAAAAATAAATACAGTTACAAAATTATCTCTTATTTTATGATTAGAAAAGAAAGCTAATTCCTTTCTATTATCCAGTATTTTTCTGATCATCAAAACCACAAATGATAAGTGCATTTTCCCCATTTGATGCAAACAGTACATAAGGGGTTTCCAGTCAGCCATAAATATATTGTTTTCTCTCTATGCAAAAAAGTTTCTTTAGCCATCTCTGAAAGTTTCATCATCTTCAATCATTTTATAATAACAAAGTATTAATTTCTTCATTAATGCTTTCTTCACAAAGCATTAAGTAATTCAATGAATTTATATTTGGACAATGTTCTGCATCAGAAGCACTGTAAGACATTACATACAAGTTAAAAGCCATCAATATAATCAACATTAAAGCCTTAATACAGGTAGTCCTCAACTTAGGACCAAAATTGAGTCCAAAATTTATGTTGTTAAGTGAGAAATTTGTTAAGTGAGTTTTGCCCCATTTTACGACTTTTCTTGCCACATTTGGTAAGTGAATCATCTCAGCTGTTAAATTAGTAACACGGTTGTTAAGTGAATCTGGCTTCCTCATTGACTTTGCTTGTCAGAAGGTCACAAAAGGCCTAACCTCAGGATACTGCAATCGTCATAAATGTGAGTCAGTTTTCAAGCATCCAAATGTAAATCACATGACCATGGGGATGTATAATGGTCATAAGTGTGAAAAACGGTCATAAGTCACTTTTTCAGTGATGTTGTAACTTTGAATGGTCACTAAGTGAACTGTTGGTAAGTAGAGGACTACCTGTATAGCGGTGTTCTTATGCAGTCACCAAAAACTTAATTCATTTGAAAGCAAGTAGCCCATGTTTAAAGTAAGTAAAACTGGATTTAGAAAGCTGTTCTTCCGATAAGATGCATGATCTGAACTTTTGGGTCATTAAACTACCCTGGCTTCAGTCATTTGCCTGATTTGGTTGTAAGTGTGAAAAATGGTCATAAGTCACTTTTTCAGTGATGTTGTAACTTTGAATGGTCACTAAGTGAACTGTTGTAAGGCGAGAACTACCTGTAAGTATCTAACAACAATACAGGATTAGTTATATTTTATCTGAAACAGACAGACGGACAGACATATGTCTGTTTATACTTACACCTTCTGTAGGGACAGTCATTACACTCCTACTTTTCTTCATGATGGTAATAGAAAATCACTTCAATTATAAGCACCCTTTTCAATTGTGCTTCTGCCTAACCAATAAACCTGTTCAAAAAAGGAAGAAGAAAACCATATTTTAGTATTTGTCTTCAAATTTAAGAATGGAAACAAGGTCTGGCTTGTACATTACCAAGAATGGTAGAAATGTTTGACAAATTATTCATTAACATGATATTTTCCCTACCAGGTAAGTATTGTCTAATTGAAAAATACTCCTCGGAGATTCTCCCCCAAGATGGCTGCTGAACAGTAGGAGAATTTTTCTCTCCTGCCAATGATCTGCTTTGCTGCCAAAGCTGTTTTTTTGGCAGTGATACTTCCTGGATTCGAACGGGAGCACTTAAGAATGACCCAAGGCAACTTTCAGATAACTGTGAACACACAGTGCATTTTTGGGTAATAAATAGTATCTTGACTTCATTTACACTTATATTGCACTTTCACTACAGGGATTTTGCATTTTATTAATTTGCAAAGTTTGGACCTTATTTTTTAAAATTTTCTTTTAATTTTGGATTGAAATACCCCAAAAATTTCCTCCTCGTTTCTTGATCCATTTTTTTTACTCTGAAGAAATTACATGAACGTTCTTTGTTCCTGACCTTGAAAAGCTTTCTTATCTTCAGTTGCCAGCTTACAAGATAGCAAATAATATATCAGTTTACAGACAAGACACTGTAGCTGACATTTAAGCAAAGACTGTTTTTTAACATACAAACCCAATCTGAAAACATTTATAAAAAGTTTGACAATATAATAATGGCTACAAAGAATGCCCAGATCCAAGTAACTGCAGTTAAACCAGATTTACAAAAGGAACTTGGTTTGAAATTGGCAGATTCGGTGGAGAAGACTAAAAGAAATATGGACATTACAGACTTAGAACTGACTGAGTGGATAAGTGGTTTCCCTTAAGAAGCCTGAAGAAGATTGAGGAATGGATGTATTATATTCAACTGGAAAACAGTTTCATCTGGACTCTTTTGGGAAGATAGATTGATTTTGGAGAATGGATTTATTATATTTAATGTTCTTACTCCTCCTTTTAGATTATTTTAGACTTCTCTTTTTATATCTACTTTCTGTTTTAATACCTTCTAACTTTTCATAATATTTTAGACTCTGATGTATTTTCTATGCTTTATAATTGACTATATCTCACCCTCCTTATGCGGATTTATGACTGTAATTAAGATTGATTTAATGAGAAATTATTCATAATAGTAAAGTTTTTCCCTATCCAGTTGCTTTCAATTCTAGGGGCGGTGCTCATCTCTGTTTATTACCTGAGGAAGCAAGTATCATCCGAAGACATTTCTGTAGTCATGTGGCCAGCATGACTATACACCAAGACACATGGAAAGCTATTATCTTCCCACCGAAGTGGTACCTATTTATGTACTTGCATTTGCATGCTTTCAAACTGCTAGGTGAGTAGGAGCTGAGGCAAGTAATGGGAGCTCACCCCATTGTGTAGCATTCGGGTCTCAAACCTGGGATGGCAGCTTTCCCGCTGACAAGCTCAGCGTCTTTAACCACTGAGCCACCATATTCATACAGGTTTACAAATACATCAGTTAGGGTTTCTATTAGTTATATCCCATTTTGAACATTGTAATGCATCTCAGGGCACCTGAGAAAAAAGTCTAGAAGTTACAACTGGTGTAAATGTGGTAGCTACACTTGATAACTGTTGAACATACTAGGATTATTTGATGCTTGTACTGGAAGAGCTGCACTGGATGCCAGTTGCTTACAAGGCACAATCTAAGTTGTTGATATTAACCTTTAAAGCTTTTAATGGATTATGATCTGACTATTGAGGGACCTTGTTTTCCAACACCAACTGGGTAGGCATTAAGATCTTCAGAAGAAGTCATTCTGAATATGTCCCTGGTCTAATGCCAGACTTATTTATCTAGGAAATAAATATACAGGAAAGAATGTTCTTCTACTATGCTCACAGATGATCTGCTTGAAGAAATTCATTTGGATCTACTATCTCTCAGTATATAATAAATCTAGCTTTTAATTATCAGTTCATTTTATTGTTACTTATTTATTCATTTACTTGGGCTTTTATACACCTTCAGTAGATCCTTTCTTTTATGTATCCTTTCTTTTATGTACACTGAGAGAATATGCACCAAAGACAAATTCCTTGTGTGTCCAATCACACTTGGCCAATAAAGAACTCTATTCTATTCTATTCTATTCTATTCTATTCTATTCTATTCTATTCTATTCTATTCTATTCTAGATAGAGAGCACATAAATTGTTAAGCAGTTAACAATTAATTAACAATTTTAATACACACACACTTTTTTGTACTTTTTCAAGGAAATTGTGTTTTGACTATTTTAGTATAAAGATAATACAAATTGAATTTTTAAAAGGAGTATAGTAACAAGCTGTTTATCAGCAGTTCCTTGAGGAGCATTGCATTTTAGACATTCACTCTCATTCTCCAAATCTAGTAAGGAAAAGTCAAACTGTATTGAAGGGTTTATTTGTATTCTTAAATAATTTTCTAGAAGTAAACTGAATAGTACTATGTACATGATATTTAACCAGATTTACTTAATCAAGATGGAACCTCCTCTCTATCTAAAAGTAATTACATAAAATTCTGTACCACACCATCCTAAAATAAGCCCATTATCATGTCAAAATCTTAGTTTTATGATTCTATAATATAATTATGTAACTTATTATATGTAAATAATTATGTAAATTATATTTTTTGTTCTTTAAAATAATTGTGGTACTCATCCAATCACTGTAGCTTTTTGTAGACTTCACAAACATAGCAAATGGCTATTAAAGAATAATGTGAGTTGGAAAAACTGAACTGGATTAGGGAGTATTGTACTGCTGAAGAGATTTGAATTTCAATCAAATCTCCTATATATGTAGCCCATGACAATCATATGTTAAAGCTTTGCCTGGATACATAAATAAAGAGGAAACTATTTTAACTTGTGGCATTGGATGTTCCTCTGGTTCTGAGGGGGGTCTGAGAGTGCCACCACCCCCCTTCTCAGCCCCAGAGCAACAGCAGCTGCGTCTCCACCAAGGGCCACCTGCCCACCCACTGGCCACCAACCTCGCAGGCGAGACCGGCCAGTGCTTCCCTTGGCCCAGGACATGGGGGCTCATGGCTGCTCAAGCGGGCGTCGCGAAGCCCGTAGCCGGGTCGGGCAGGGACACCGGCTTGCAAAGAAGCCCACCACCACAAGGCCCGTCTGAGCAATAGGCTGCGCTGCCGCGGCCCCACTCAACCGCGCTTAGCTGGGCACCGCCGGCGACTTCCAGCCCATCCACCCCACGAGCGAAGCAGGCGGCGTGAAGAGACAATCGACCGTGCCTCCCTGCCCAGCCTTCCTTGCCGGGCACTGCACTGGCGGCTCCGCCCTGCCCAGCTCCGCCCGCTGCCACTTCCCGCGAACTTCCCGGGAGACGGACGGAGCGAGGGGCGGGCGGGAGCGCCTGGCACGCCCATCCACCGGCTCTCCAGGCAGTGTCACTGTCTCCCTTCCCTGCTGTTAGGACTCTGTCCAAACGGTTGGGTTGGTTAATATAAACAAGCCACAAATCACTGTTTAATGTAATATATGTAATATGGCTTTAAATGCATTGTTGCATTCTGACTGGCAGTAACGGCCATAAGAGGGAGCTAGAGAACATGGTTAGTGCTCTCTCTCT
>QLTV01002149.1:2381054-2397410 GCA_003457575.1 Thermophis baileyi
GAAACGAAGATGCAAAGAAAATAGCTGACTTTAATCGGGACAATGATAAGGGTTTAAGCATAATTGGACTGTAACTGCATGATCAGCAGCTAGTGCATATTCGTGGCGAAGAGTCTGCTGCTAAGTGTTGGGACATATTGAAAAAGATTTATGTTCGTGAAACTGTGGGTGCAAACATACATCTTACACGGAAAATGTTTAGAGTTTGTTTGAAGAAGGATTGTGATATGTTAGCTCATTTAGAATACATGAAGAAAACTTTGCAAGATTTACAGGAAAAAGAACTTATTTTTTCTGAGTTGCATCAGGTTTATATACTTCTTTCTTCATTGGATGAAAGCTACGATGATTACGTGTCTTCGTTGGAAGTTTTGACCAGAGATGAACTAACATTGACTGGCATAACTGGAAGACTGATTGAGGAATACAGAAGAAGAGAAGATAGAAAGCAGATGAGACAACCACAAGAAGAAGATAAAATGTCTTCTAATGTATATATAGTTAGAAAATGCTATTCTTGTGGGGCTAAGGGTCACATAGCCAGATTCTGCAAAAAGAATAAAAGACAGAATGTCAGCAATGTACAGAGAGCATGTAAAAATGTTAATTTAACTATGCCAAATGCACATAACAAAGTAAACCATGATGTATGGGTGATAGATAGTGGGGCTACACAATGTATCACAAACAGTAAGATAAAGTTTGTGAAAATGGTTAAAAGCCCGGAGCCTGAGGCCAGCGGAGCTCCGTAGGTGCGCGCCCTGATGCTGCCCGGCCCCGGAAGGTCCCGCAGCCGAAGGTGAGAGGGGCAGCGTTGGCGGCAGGCTGCCCTCCCTCCCAGAGCACTTTCTTCCTTCTCCTGCCACCAAGAAGAGAGAAAGAGAAAGAAAGAAAGTGGAAGGGAGATAGAGACAAGAAAGGAAGGAAGAAAGGAAAGGGAAGGGAAGGGAAGGGAAGGGAAGGGAAGGGAAGGGAAGGAAAGGAAAGGAAAGGAAAGGAAAGGAAAGGAAAGAAGGAAAGGGGGGAAGGGAGGGGAGGGAAGGGACTACAGCTACAGCTCTGGAATATGTGACTGACTTTCCCAACAACATCAGCAAGCCACCATCAAATAAGCTTCAATTATTTTGTAATAATTACACTAACTTTAATAATTTTGTTACAATTAAAACAACCTTTAAAGATTTTGTTTGAAAAGAGCCGGGTTAAAGAGGCCCTTAAAGGCCGGCCTGCCGGGGGGATCTGGTTCGCCGTCAGAAAAATCCCCCTCTCCCGGGAGCTCTCCCTCCGACAATGACGAATGGCCCTGGTCGGACTGGTGAGGGGAACAGGGCCCCTGGTAACCAGCCTCCCTTGATGGTTCCCAGGGTTCCATGTTGACATCAAGGTTTGACCCTGGCAAGGGGAAATGATGTGCTTGTTGCAGGCCTTGAGCAATCCCGTCTCTGACCGCCTGAGCGATCCATTGTTTCAGGAAAGGAGGCATATCTAGCTCCTGAGATACCCCCGGGTGGAGACCCGCCGCTGTTGTGGTAAATGACGCCTCAGGAGCCTGTCTATGCGCCCCCGAGGGCAAACCTATGTCAAATGGAGCCCTCTGCGGTTGAGACAGGAAATGGGTGGCTGGGCCTGCCTTCCCAGCAAGCTGGTCACTGCCACCCTCAGGGGACCAAGCCCCGGTCGGGATCAGATGGAGATCTGCCTGGCGCCCCTGAGACAAGGGGGCTTCAGGAGAGTGCTGCACTCCGATAATGTCAGGAGGCTGGCGAGAAGGGTGGCTACATTCTTTGGCACCCTTCTTAGCCCCAGCAAATTCCCTGTCCAGGGCCTTTGGACGCTGTTAAGCGGCGCTTTCATCTGCTCTGGAGGTCTTTTTCTGAGCCCTGGCCTTGGCCTTTATCTTTGAGGCTGCCGCTAGGCTGGCAGATCTCTGTTTGATGGGGGCCCTGCCTGCTCCATTAGACGAGTGAGGGGACCAAGCGCCCTCTGCCGAAGGTCCAGATCCAGCACCCCTGTCTTCCATCGTGATGGAACTGAGAATGGGCAGACACGCTTGCAAGCACCACTGCCAGCACAGCGTCGTTAACATTCCTAAGGAAAGTCCCGCACAACGGGACGGAGCTTAGGGCCCACCGCGGCTGCGGTCTTACTTGGGCCTCGATCCTGCAGTAATTAACCCAAGGATCGACTGGCAAGATGAGGAGAAACCCCCCCTTGCCAATGTACGCTGGCCTCGCCACTGAAATCCAGGCAGTCTTATGCGTTACGCCGCTGCCACGGCGATCGGAGAGCAATGGAGTGTGGCGAAGAAGGCCAGAGGCTCCCTCTCCTGAAATCACTCTGGGAGGCACCAGAGGTATAAGCGCCAGGGGGCTCTGAGCCGCAATGTAAATTGAGGCAGTCTTATGCAGTAGCGCTGCTGCTGCGGCTCCCTGGCAGGGAGTATGCCCTTGCTGCAGGCAGGGACTCCAGGCCTCACTGTTAAGTAGAAGAGAAGGCCACCAAGGTCAATTGTCACGTGAGCCCGGCTGATCGACCTCTCCAAGCTGCGATCCGCTCCTGCGGAGAGCCAAGAGGTCGAGCCCCAATGCTGACTGTGTACGCTATATGATGATACCCAGCTGTATATCTCCACCCCGCGTCAGTTCAGTGAAGTGGTGGATGTGATGTGCCGGTGCCTGGAGGCTGTGAGGGTCTGGATGGGAATCAACAGGCTCAGACTTAACCCAGACAAGACCGAGTGGCTGTGGGTATTGACTCCTAAAGACTATGTCGACTGTCCATCCTTGGTTCTGGGGGGGGGGGAGAAATTGTCCCCCTCAGAGTGGGTTCGCAATTTGGGTGTCCTCCTAGACTCACAGCTAAAATTAGAGCAACACTTGACAGCTGTAGCTAGGGGGACCTTTGCACAGGTTCGCCTGGTGCACCAATTGCGACCCTACTTGGATCAAGAGGCTCTCCTAAGGGTGTTCGGAGACTACCGTTCGTCCAGAATGCAGCCGCGTGAGCTGTTATGGGTACACCTAGGTACACCCATATTACACCAATTCTCCATGAGCTACACTGGCTCCCTATTGGTCTCCGGGCACAATTCAAGTTGTTGGTTATTACCTTTAAAGCCCTATATGGCTCAGGGCCAGGCTATCTTCGAGACCGCCTTCTACCACATAGCTCCCAGCGACCGGTAAGATCCCACAGAGTTGGTCTCCTCCGGGTCCCGTCAGCTAAACAGTGCCGGCTGGCGGGTCCGTGGGGGAGGGCCTTCTCTGTGGCTGCCCCAGCCCTCTGGAACCAGTTACCTCCTGAGATCCGGACTGCCCCACCCTATTGGCCTTCCGGAAAGCGGTGAAGACCTGGCTTTTCCGGCAGGCCTGGGGCCGTTGATCTTGCCATTGATCTCGCTGTTGTAATCCTGCGAGATCCGGCCATGAATAGTGTGCATGAGTTTTTAAATTGTTTTTTTAAATGTTTTTATAATGTTTTTCTTTAATGTTTTTTATATTTTTGCTATAAGCCGCCCAGTCCCTTGGGAGTTGGGCGGCATAGAAATGTAAATAATAAATAAATAAATAAATAAATATAGGAGCGTTAGAGCAGGCTCCTAATACCGTGATCGGATCAATGTCTCTTGTTGAACTAGTGACAAAATGGCCACTGCAGGCCTCGTGGCGTCCTCTCCGAGCCAGACAAAATGGCCGCCCCTCCAAGCTACGATCCACAAAGGCGGAGAGCCAAGGGAACGTGGCCAGGAGCTCACAGTAAGGCAATCTCTCTTTTAATTTTTTTCAGGCAACGAGTCCTCAGGGGTTCCGGAATTACTCACAAACGCTCCATATTGCAAGGAGCCAGGAGCTTTGCCTCGCACCAAAATGGCCGTCCCCTCAAAGCTGCGATCGGCCGACTGCAGAGAGCCAAGGGGTCACGGCCAAGCAGCAATCACTGTAGACTCGGTGGGGAGGCTGTCCTGGCTGGCTCCGATCCTGGAGCAAGCTGCCTCCCATTGCGACACGCGCGCGCCGAAGGCAGCCGCTGTTGCACTCGATCCGCAGCTGCGGAGAGCCCCGCCGAACAGCTGACAGGTCAAGAATTAAGTCTTTTCTTTCCTATGCTCTGACACCAGAAGGGGCGTTGGTCTTACCTGATATGCCTCTTCTCATAGGGTGGAGCTAACCTCTAAGAATGGGATGACACTGTCCCTTCAGCCAATGAGGACTGAGTCTGTCAAATTGTATCTCTTCGTCCTCTCACCTCACTATCCCCTCTTTGACGAAGAACGAAGCACAGACTCGTCTTGTAGCTCCCAAAGTTAAGACACAAATAAGAAGATTACAATTTGCCGTCCAGAAGGCCCATCTAGTCCAGATGTCAGACTAGAAGAAAAAACTCAGGGCGGGATTGGAGGTTAGCTCCACCCTATGAGAAGAGGCGTATCAGGTAAGACCAACGCCCCTTCTCCATAGTGGGTGGAGCTAACCTCCAAGAATGGGACATACCAAAGCCGTGTGTCCGTTGGGAGGGCTAAGACTGACTGGAACCCCCCCCGTCTGGGGCACTACATGCTGAAGAACCCTGCGGCCGAACGCTGACTCCGCCGACGCAAAAACATCCAGTTTATAGTGACGGATAAATGGCGAAGGAGAAGCCCAGGTGGCCGCCCGGCAAACCTCCTCGATAGAAGCTTGAGTGGACCAAGCGGCAGTAGTGGCCGCGCTGCGGGTCGAGTGCGCCGTCACCCGGTCAGGCCGAGGCCATGACTGCAGATCATAGGCCTTGGCTATAACACCACGCAGCCAGCGCCCAACAGTGGAGGAAGACGCCTTCCGACCCAGAGACACAGGAAGAAAGGAGACGAAAAGCACCTCAGTCCTGCAGAGAGTCGAAGTTCGCTTGATGTAAACCTTAAGAGCTCTGCGAACATCCAGCTTGTGCCATCGCTTCTCCAGTGGATGAGAAGGATTGGGACAAAAGTTGGGCAGGACAATCTCCTGAGCTCGATGAAAATATGAATTTATCTTAGGTACAAAGGTGGGATCCAGTCTGAGAACCACCCGGTCAGAGTGGAAGATACAGAGATCTTTCCGGACCGACAAGGCCGCCAGCTCAGAAATCCTATGAGCGGATGTAATTGCTACCAGGAATGCTACCTTATAGGTAAGAAGTCTAAGGGACGTGGTCCTCAAAGGCTCATAGGGGACCCCAGTCAACGACAGAAGAACCTTGGAGAGGTCCCAGGTGGGGTAGCGATGTATGACAGGAGGGCACAGATTGACAGCCCCCCGCACAAACCTGCGCATCAAAGGATGATGAGACAAGGATTCCAAGGACCCACAGGATAGCACCGTAGAAAGAGCAGCCACCTGTCGTCGAAGTGTGTTAGGAGCCAGGCCCTTCTCAAGGCCCTGATGCAGGAACTCGAGGATGTTGACGATGGAAAGGTCAACTGGCGAGTACCCCATTCGAGAGCACCATGCACAAAAGGTCGCCCAGGTGGCCGAATATATTCTTTCGGTGGACGGCCTCCTGGAGGCCTGTAGGGTCCTGATGACACAGTCCGGGACTAGTCGCCGTTGGAGAGAGCCCCGCTCAAGCGCCAGGCGGTCAGTTGGTACCACCACGGATCCGGATGCACCACCGACCCCTGGCAGAGCGATGACTCTGTCGGCGGAATTCTCCACGGCCGGTCCACGGACAGGGCCCTGAGGTCCGCAAACCAGACCCTCCTGGGCCAGTGAGGGGCGAGGAGAATGACCTCGGCCCTCTCCTGCAAGATCCTTCTGATGACCCTGGGCAGGAGAGGCAAGGGGGGGAACGCATATAGCAGGCCGGCCGGCCAGTTGCACCGGAAAGCATCCACCCCCTCCGCTCCCGTGGACTGATAATGGGAGAAAAACCGGGGCAGCTTGGCGTTCTCCGGGGTGGCAAAGAGGTCGATGACTGGAAGACCGAAGTGGCTGACCAGAGCTTAGAACAGCGAAGGATGAAGACTCCACTCCGCCTGGTCAATGGTGGTGCGGCTGAGCCAGTCTGCCGTCACGTTGGTCACCCCGGAGATATGTTCCGGCGATAGTGAGAGTAGATAGCATTCCGCCCACAACCCCAGGGTCCTGGCCTCGGCCATGAGACTGCGGGACAAAGTGCCCCCCTGCTGGTTGATGTTGGCTTTGGCAGCGACATTGTCTGTCAACACGAGGACGTGCTGCCCCAACACCAGATGTCGTAGCTGCCGGAGAGCCAGATAGACCGCCCTCAGCTCCAAAATGTTTATACTGAGCCGAGTCTCGGCCGGGGACCAAGTGCCCTGAGCCACTGCCGACTGAATGTGGGCCCCCCAACCGTACATGCTGGCATCGGTAGTGATGACGACCCTGCGAGGCTCCAGGAAGAAACTGCCCTTCGTGATGGCCGGCAAAGTCAACCACTGGAGCGAATACCGAACCTTCGAAGGAACCACAACCCGGGAGGCTGAAGTGCTGCGGCCAGACCTCTGAAATGGTAAGAGAAACCACTGCAAGTCTCTGGAGTGCAGGTGGGCCCAGGGGGTGATGTGTATTGCAGAGATCAGTTTGCCCAGAAGCAAAGAGAGCAACTTCAAGGGAACCTTTTGTTGCCCCAGGACTAGGAGGGAGACCCTTACAATATCGTCCTGTCACTCCTGCGAGAGGTACACCATGCCCTCCAAAGAATCAACAATGGCCCCCAAGTGGGTTAATCTGGTGGAAGGGGACAGATGTCTCTTTTCCAAATTTACTGAAAATCCGTGGCGTCGTAGGGAGTCAATGGTTACCTGGACATCGTGCTCCGCCTGGAGGCGGGACGATGATTGGATAAGGATGTCGGCCCGAATCCCATTCAAAATAGAATGCAGCGTGTGCATCTTAAACCTCTTATATACAATGAACCGGTTTAGACGCTTCAAATCAAGAACCGCTCTCCACCCACCCGAGGATTTCGGAACCACAAACAATATGGAGTAGAACCCCTGTCCCTGCTGGTCTTCAGGCACCTGCTGAATGGCTCGAATATCCAGCAGGTGCTGGATGGCCGCCGCCATCAGTGCCCGTTTGTCTGGGTTAGAAGACAGGGGACATCTAATGAAAAACCTCGGAGGGGTGGAGAGTAATTCAAGGGAGAGGCCAGAAGATACTGTCTCCCTGACCCACGCATCAGAGGTGGTGACCTCCCATTGGTCAGCAAAAAGGGCGAGGCGACCCCCAATGGGAGGATCAGGCGATAGATTAGTTGGCCCGTCGGAAGGGGCGCCCCCCAGCGCCTCGGAAGGGCCATTTGAACTGCCTGCCTCCTCCTCCCCTATCCTGTCCTTGACGTTGTCTGTAACCAAACTGGTTATGAGACCTTCCATATCCTGTACCCTGGTCTGTGACTCGAAAGGGGCGTCTGGAATAGGCAAAGGGACGAAAGGAACTCTTACGGGGGACAGAAGGGAGAACCTTCCATTTGTCCCGCGATTCCACCACTATCGGTTCCAGACACTCCCCAAACAGCTGTTGCACCCTCAGGGGCGCAGAAGGCAGACGCCATTTGTGGCGAGCGTCTGCAGACCAACTGCGCAGCCAGTGCATCCGCCTGGCCACTATTGAGACCCCCATAGCCCTGGCCGCAAAACGCGCCGATTGCAGCGTGGCGTCAGAGGTGAACTGGGCGGCGGCCAGTAGCTTGTTCAAATCCTGGCTGGCCCGTAAGTCTGACACTGGAAGGTGGTCCTGAAGTTGACGGAGCCAGCGTAGGGAATTACAGGAAATGAAGGAAGCGGTGGCTGAAGCACGGACAGCCCAGGCAGCCGCCTGGTGAGCCCGCTGGAGCACCTGCTCCGTCCTGCGGTCCTCCGGCCTTAAAAGTTCGTCAGAGGCGCCCGGCAGGTGACTGGACGAGTATAATGCCTTCACTGGGTCATCGACAGAGGGCAGGAGCAGCTGTGAAGCCAGCTCGGGGGCGACATTAAAGTAACGTTTGTCTAATTGGGAGGGCAGAGGCCCCGAGGCGGGAGACTGCCATTGTCTGAGAACGGACTCGACAAATAGGGGAGGCGCCGGGATCACCTCAGCTTGCCATCGACGGAGGGCAGGAGCAGCTGTGAAGCCAGCTCAGGGGCAACATTAAAGTAACGTTTGTCTAATTGGGAGGGCAGAGGCCCCGAGGCGGGAGACTGCCATTGTCTGAGAACGGACTCGACAAATAGGGGAGGTGCCGGGATCACCTCAGCTTGCGAAATGGTTTCCTCAAACAAGGGGTCCCTGGTTGCCGAGGACTCAGGGAGATCCGAAGTAGAAGGCCCCAGGTTAGCTGCATTGCGGGCCTTAAATAAGAGCGACTTGAACAGAGCCGGGTGAAAAAGGCCGGATGAAGCGGGAGGATCTGGGTCGAGGCCCTCATCGTCAGAGAGATCCAAGGCAAGTTCCCCTTCCTCCAAGTCTGACTGAGAACCGGGGGAGGGATCCCGGGAGTAACGGTCAGGAGACCGAGTCCTACAATCTGCACATCCCATGGGATTAATCAAGGTAGAGGGACCAGCACGGTGGGAGGAAGCAGAGGGAAGCCTCTCCCTTTGCTGTAGGCCAGCTTCAATGCCTTCTCTGATCGCAGCCGCGATTAAGGCTTGTACTTGTGGGTCTAGAGCCGGCACAGGAGTTTGGGCTGAAGATTCAGCAGAAGCCGGAAGCGTAGCCGGCGGCACCAGTCCCATTGACCCCTGGCTCATATCGCAGGGCAGGGCCTCCTAGATGTCCTGGTCAGCGATGGTCAAATTGGGATTGTCCAAAGACAACGACTCAGCCCGGGAGGTAGAAGGTCCCAGTGCCTGGGCAGCCGGCAGAACACCTACCACGTCTCCAGCAGATTGCTTGTTTCGGTCAGATCGTGCACAGAGCTTATCAAGACTCTTGGCACAGCGAGACTCGTCCCTCTGAGTCGCCTTTGAGGGACGGGAGGAGCAAGGACGGACCTTCTGAGAGGTAGACGATGCAGTAGCCGAAGGCCCAGACACCAAGTGATGAGTCTTGGCCCGTGCCTTTTTGTGTGGTGCCCGCGTCAGCCATGGGGATAGCTATGGCGCCAGATAGGATAGGCCTTTAACACCGACAGAGCGAGAGGCAGTTATCCACAAGGCCCGGCGAGGCCCGAGAAGTGGTTGGCTATCGACCTTCCCAAAATGGCTGCCGTAATAAGCCGAGGTGTTCAAAATGGCCGCTGTAATATTAGCCCCTCACAAAATGGCTGCCGCCACCATAGAGGAGTCCAAAATGGCCACCAGGGTACTAGACCTTTTCAAAATGGCCACCGCTGCTAAAGACCTCCTCAAAATGGCCACCGCTATTGCTGAGGAGTCCAAAATGGCCACCGCAAGAGAAGACCTCCTCAAAATGGCCGCCGCAGTGAAATACCTCCTCAAAATGGCCACCGCTATTAAACTGGAGTCCAAAATGGCCACCGCAAGGCCGATACCCCCTCAAAATGGCTGCCGCAGTCCAATGGAAGCTTCAAAGGCTGCCACAAGACAAGCCTCGAGCAAAGTTGTTTGGACCGATTGTGGTCCTGCAACGATAAGAAAGGCAGCGGATGCGGCCACAGCAAGCAGCGGGCTGAAGATGGGCGGCTTTCAGGCGGGCGGCATGATCGAGGCCAGGCGATCGGCCTGTGAAGCCTCAGCGATCCGCTCCCTCAGGAGCGTGACAGCCCCGAAACAACGGGAGACAGGTGGCGACGCGGCGGGCAGCAGACCGGCGTTTGTGAGGTAACCTCACTGCCGAAGGGGGAATAGGGCAGCGGTGGAGACGTCCACGGGCGGCAGAGACTCGCGCCCCCCCCAGCAGAAAGAGCGCGTAGCTTTTCTGGCCGTTGGCCACCCGAGCGCCAACGCTCCTGTGGCAAATTGATCTATAGTTCACGAAAACGATGGCCAGACCGCTGAATTGAAGAGCCGGTGTTATGGAGGACGAGTCAAGCTCGTCAAGGCCAGAGATGGACGGAGGGAATGGAACCCCCCTGAGGTAAAGGCCCTCAGCTCAAATCGGAGCAAACGGCCGGAGCCGCTGCCACGACAACCCTCGACCCAGTGACAGATGACAGTAGTCAGCTGGGGAGACTCACAACTCGATGACTGGTGGAGATATCCTCACAGAATGGGAGCAGAAATTTTATACTTGTCCTGTTCAGGCTGAGGACTGAGTCAAAGAGGGGATAGTGAGGCGAGAGGACGAAGATATACAATTTGACAGACTCAGTCCTCATTGGCTGAAGGGACAGTGTCATCCCATTCTTGGAGGTTAGCTCCACCCACTATGGAGAACAGGGAGATTTCTAAGCCTAACAACTAATCCTACTCCTCAAAAGCTCAGGAGCTAACTCAAGAGCGTCTGTAGAGCTTGGACTGAGTTGAAGAACTGGGGACCGTTGACAGGGAGGCGGTCCTCAGAAATTCAACTCAGTCATAGAGCTAGAGGACTAGAGCTACCCCATCCTGGACTCTCCCGCCGATGCCATGGAGAAAATCAATACTAATTCAACTACATTATATTACTTCTCTTTGCATAGTTTAAACTCAAGTGCAGAGTTAAACCGAAAAAAAATAATTCTTCCACTCCATGGGTGAGAATTAAACTGTGTGCATAGTTCTCATACTAGAATGATAAAAAGTATGCTTTTCCCAAATCAAAATGTTATATTATAGATTGTTAGACAGTCTAAAATATTGTTGTTTCAGAAGTTAAAATAGATAACAATGAAGTTATGCCTGGAACCTTACCAAAGTCTCTATTCTGATTTTTTTTTTTAAAAAAAATAATTAGAAAAAAATAGTGAGCTTACAGCAAAACAATGTGCAAGCCTCTAGTACCATTTTATTTTTCACAAAAACCTATAGATCTGTAAGGGACCACATACATTTTCTTAGAAAATAATGATAATTGGCCAATGCTTCTTAGTGCTTTGCTTAGAAATTGTATGTGGTCACTTACTTGGGCATACAAATAGGACAGTGCTAAGCAAGAGTTCATGTTTATTACAAATAGCTCATTTTTAAATACGTAGCTAAACTTTGACTACAAGTATACGATGATTAAGTTCAATTTTGCCAACTTAGATCCAGGTTAAAGGTAGAGCATGAACCTATTTCATAAACCCAAGATTGGAAAATAGGAATTGTAAATTCTTTTTATTCAGCTGCATCTTATACATATATCTTCCACATTTTTATATAAAGCTCAAAATGACATACTCATCTTTAAATTTTATTCCTTTTGCCCCAAAACATATTAAAACATATGAAGATTGAACAAAAATGGGACAAATAAAACAAATCATATTATATGTACAGTATAAGTGTCACCACCACTGTTTTACATTTCTAGCATAATAAAGTTGACAACCAATCTTTTTAATAGTCTCTGAGAAGTCCAATAAAAAAATTTTTAAATGCTAAATTACAGTAAGACCATAAGAAATATGCCTAATATTACCGTGTTTTCCCGAAAATAATACATGTCCCCATAATAAGGCCAATCAGGCTTTAAGGCCCCCCCAACTACTTTGCAGGGAAAGGGGGGGACATGCCGGGAGCCGCTCTTTTTGTGGCAGGCACTCTTTTGGCCGGGAGAGAGAGAGAGAGAGAGCAAGCGAGAGGTGGGTGCATGCACACCCCGTGGGACTGGCTCGGCTCCTCTGGGCTCTGCCTATGGCAGCGTTTTGAAACGCGCTCCTGCCTGCAATGAGGCGGCGAGGCAGGGATCGAGGCTCCCCTCTTCTTCGCAGGCAGGAGCGCGTTTCAAAACGCCGCTGGAGGCAGAGCCCAGAGGAGCCGAGCCAGTCCCATGGGGTGTGCGCACACCTGCCTCTCGCTTGCTCTCTCTCTCCCGCTGGGAGGGAGAGAGAGAGAAAGCGAGAGGTGGGTGCATGCACACCCCTCGGGACTGGCTCGGCTCCTCTGGGCTCTGCCTACAGCAGCGTTTTGAAACACGCTTCTGCCTGCGATGAGGCGGCGAGGCAGGGATCGAGGCTCCTCTTCCTCGCAATGGAGGTGCTGGTGCGCCGCGACTCTCGGGCACTCGCTGCTTGTGCCTCTGCGGCTACTGATGTTGCAGAGCCCTGCAGTCAGCTAGTGAGCACCGGGCCGCGGGTCGGCCTCGCCGCACCTTCGGCTCTGCCTCCCGCCCACACCTCCTTCGCTCGCTCGCCGGCTCGGGACGCTCATCCTCCACCTGCCCTCCCCACGTCCTTCAGATGGGGGATGCAGGCGAGGGCGGTGCGTGGGAATCCCCTGCAGGAACAGCCACCCGGCGCACCTGCCTCTCGCTTGCTCTCTCTCTTTCTCTCCGAGGAACGTGACAGAGCTACAAGTCCCAGGTAGGACACGCGTCTCGCAGACCACCCCGCCCCGCCTCACCTGCCACCCCCAAATTGCGCCCCACTGTGAGACGCACATCCTACCTGGGACTTGTACCTCCGTCGCGTTCCTCGGTGTTGTGTCCACTGACCCTCCCCCGCCTCCAGCTCTCGAGCAAAACGGGAGGGGGAAGAAACTCTCACGGGCTGTCTAAGCTGATAGCCAAACTTCTAGCCGGGATCAGCGGCAGAAGCAGCCGGGCACGTGCTTGTCTCTTCCAAACACGCCCCTCTCTCTCTCGGCGGGGGGGGAAGAGTGCACGTAAGACACAGCACCAGGAACAAGGAACCTTTTGGCTGCACACTGCACGCAAGAAATCTTTCTCTCTTCCAAACTCCGCCAGAAATGAGTCTTCGTGAGACTCATCGCGCCTGTGCAGCCTCTTGGAGTGAAAGGGGAGAAAGATTTCTTGCGTCCAGCATGCAGCCAAAAGTTTCCTTCTCCTGGTGCTGTGCCTTACATGCACTCTCCCCCCCCCCGCCCAGGCAGGGAGTTGGGAAGGTAAAAGAAAACTTCTCGCGAGTTCAATCAAACTTATCGAACTCGTGAGACATTTTCTTTTACAACGGGCTTCTCTGGACACAACGCCGAGGAATGCGATGGAGCTATGAGTCCCAGGTAGGACTCGCGGCCCGCCCCACCCCAACTGCCACCCCCAAATTGCATCCCACCACGAGACGTGCATCCTACCTGACACTTGCAACTCCGTCGCATTCCTCGGTGTTGTGTCCAGGGAAGCCCATTGAAAAACTCGCGAGAAGTTTTCTTTTTCAATGGGCTTCCCTGGACACAACGCCGAGGAACGTGACGGAGCTACAAGTCCCAGGTAGAATGCACATCTCGCGGCCCAACACGTCCCACCTGCCAGAAATGAGTCTCTTTGAGACTCGTCACGCCACCGCCGCTGCCTCGTGGAGCAGGACTCTGCAAGGCTTGTTGTGCCATTGCATGCATGAACGGCAGCACTACCGCGAGGTTCGACATGCTGGCACAGCTGCGAGTGGCAGGACGCCAGCTGTGCCGGTATGATGAAGCTCGTGGC
Source organism: Thermophis baileyi (assembly GCA_003457575.1). Taxonomy (NCBI): domain Eukaryota; kingdom Metazoa; phylum Chordata; class Lepidosauria; order Squamata; family Dipsadidae; genus Thermophis; species Thermophis baileyi. The sequence goes on from QLTV01002149.1 coordinate 2,394,488, forward strand.
AGTCCTGCAGTTTGTGCATGCAACGGCACAACAAGCCTTGCAGAGTCCTGGTCCACGAGGCGGTGGCGGCGGGCCAGCCACTCGGCCGGCGCCAAGAACAGGGAGGGGAGGCGGCGGCAATGGGACATCCAGTCCCACGCTCCCCGCCTACTGAACCCCTAAGATAAGCCCCCCCCCCGATAATAAGGCCAAGGCCATATTTTGGGGTTCAAAAAAATATAAGGCCCTGTCTTATTTTCAGGGAAACACGGTACTTTCTTATATAGTAGTTTTTCAATATAGTGTATTCCAACTCTTTATTTCAATGTACTTGCAAATAAGATCCACCTTAAAACATTTTTACCTGAGGGGTCCTTGGTGCTCTCTAAGCTTTCTTGTTTTCTTTCAGACATTTCATTACCCAAACTAGGTAACATCATCAGTGCTAGCACGTCTGCAATAAAACAAGCAAGCTCAGAGAGCACCAAGGACCCCTCATGTCAACCCTGAGCTACAAATATTCTCTTTTATTCGTAACATTTTTATCTGCCCATAAAAAATGTTCAAATTAAGAAAAGCATATTTTATAATTGATAATATTTCATGAGTACTAGTCACTGCTAAAAGCATTTAGATCAAATTGGGAAACCAAAATTGTTTTAAATCACTCAGACATTCTGCATGCTTTAGCAATCCAAATTCCTTCTGCATAAACTTTATAAAATTTGAACAGCAACTTTCTGATCTAAAGTTAACTAATGAGTTAACGCTAGAAGTAATCCAAATGAGGACCAGAACAGTTGAAGATGTCTCATGTGCTCTTACATCATTGACACAGAAGAACAATCGATGTTATTTTTGAATACACAGGTGGGCAGAGCAGTTCTCCAGGGTTCCCCCCACTTTCCAGGAGTAGTAATGATTTAACAGTCAGAAACTCTGCATAATTAATGGATCTTCTTTAATAGGTAAGGGCAAGCTACTTCTTATAGAGTGTGAAATCATGGTATGGTTATGAATAACACACAGTGTGAACTTGGATCAACAGCTAACTTAAATTGAAAAGGAGTGCCCACAGTTTGCTAAAGGTTTACTTATTTCAGTCATGGCTCCCTGAGTCATGTAAATCTGGCTGGGATTTTCATCTATGGTTAACTCCCCATGTGCCCACCAGATTACAAAGGTAGTAAAATGGATGTATAAAGAGGGTTTAGAAAAAAACTCAGCTTCCTGTGCATCTTATGTAAAAGAGCCGAGGTGGCGCAGTGGTTAGAGTGCAGCACTGCAGGCTATTTCAGCTGACTGCTAGCTGCAGTTTGGCGGTTCAAATCTCACCGGCTCAAGGTTGACTCAGCCTTCCATCCTTGCAAGGTGGGTAAAATGAGGACCCAGATTGTTGGGGGCAATGTGCTAACTCTGTAAACTGCTTAGAGAGGGCTGTAAAGCACTATGAAGCGGTATATAAGTCTAAGTGCTATTGCTATTGCTATGTTGTAGGTCTGATTGCTAATAATCCTCTGTAGAACTATTACAGTTTTCACAAAAGCAGTAGCATCAGCCAGTCAGACATATAAAAAGGTATGATATTTAGCAGCCAACACTGACATTGATCAGAAGTCCATAGACTGCATATCACTCTGGTACTAAACCTGATTTACAAGCATTTTATTTCTATTATTCATAATAAACATTAGAAATTATACGATACTGAAAAACTAAAAACTGCCTGAAGAATCTCTATTCAATGTGTTTTACAATGTGTTTTATAAGTGAAAGCATGCAAAGTTAAACTAAAGGGGACTGAGTCACCGGTAATAAGGCACAAAATTGCAGGTATACAAATTCTAAGAATTAATGGGTGATATCAAATAAAGTCTATACTGTACTTCTGGAAACAGATTTGCTCTCATTCCTGCAAATATGTGCTCCGCAGCTGCTCAAGACAAAGGAAAGAAATAAAAAATTCCATTGTACAGGATGTACCCTGAAGTTATTTTGCTTGGCATATGAATGTGATGCACACATATTGCTTTGCCAGAGACTGAATTTCAGTCAGGTAGAGATATAGCATACAGTCATCTCTTAACAGTCAGAAACTGAGCTAAGAAATTTCATGAACAGACTTTTCAGGATACACAAAGAAATCCTAAAATATTCCATGGATCAAATCAAAACAACACATGGATAGCACAATGTATAAAAGGTAAAGCAATCCCTGCTGATTTTACTCTGCTAGCTGTAGCCGACTTTAGGGGGTGGTGCTTCTCTCCATTTCAAGACCATTGAATCAGTGCTGTCTGAAGACATTTCCATGGTCATGTGGCCCACATGACATCATGGAGCACTGTTACGTACCCATTGAAGTGGTGCTTATTTATTTATTCACATCTGCATACTTTCAAACTTGTAGGTTGGTAGGAGCTGGGGTGAGAACAGGAGCTTACCCCGACACACGGCACCTGGGTCTTGAACCTGGGCTGTTGACTTTCCAGCCGACAAGTCCAGTGTCTTACCACTGAGCCATCGTGCTGCCCAATGTACAGCACAATGTATAGCAATTATTTTATTCACCAGTAGTAATTATAGTTATTCTATATGATTAGGAGTACAGAGCTTCGTTAGTGCTAAAAGTTACTGTACTGAAATTATTCATGGAAAATTATTACTGTATAGCATAGAGTTTGGTATAGTTTGAAAATAATTAGGAAGAACTGCTTCAGCCCTCACATAAACACAGCATAGATTTGCTAGCCTGCTTTTTCATGCTTTTATGGGAGCCTGTAAAAGGCTGCTGCTGCTTTAAGAGTTGCATTAATTTTAATAAGTGGATTTCTTAACTCAGCTACATTTTTATTAGTTGGTTTGATTGTGTGTGAGTGTGTGAGAGAGAGGGGGGGGAGGGAGGAAGAGAGAGGGAGAGAGAGGGAGAGGGAGAGAGGGAGAG
>QLTV01002149.1:2397665-2414384 GCA_003457575.1 Thermophis baileyi
GATTATAGAGCATAATTTTGCAAGTTTTCATCATCAAATATTCAAGAGACTTTTTTATCTCATTGGTGACATTACATATTGAAAGTGTAGTACATTCTTGAAAATATAGCACTACCTGCAATAAAATATATATATTAAAATTTGATTAACTTTGTTAGATAGGTCGGTATTTGTAGTTATGTTGTAAGGCATGCTGCTTGCAAGGAAATGCCAGGTCTAATTCTTCATACCATCATTACAAAGGATCTTGGGTAGCAGAATGAGAAAGATCTCAGTCTGATACTCTGTAGAATTATTCTCCAGTCAGATTGCTTTGATTGAAACATGATATAAAATAATTGAAAGGTGTTGTATATACTTATGAGAATGTACTGAAACTTCTCAGGTTAGAAGTTAGAAAACCTTACACTAATATAAGAAGTAAATAATACCTAATTTACATAATTTGTATTAAAAACTCATATCCCAAATACTAAGCATTATCTACAGTGTCAAGCTAACAAAAATTAAAGCAGAGAAAGAAGAAAGGTCTAATTTGATATTTATAACAATATTTGTATATACAGTAAGTTGGCTGTGGATGCCTTTCTACTCCAATTACTTGAAGACAGGAGAACAGTTTTCATTCTGTATTAAATGTGACAGAGACGACAGCATTATGATTTTATTACAGACAGGAACAGTCTGTCCTAGAATGCTTACAAAACAATGTTTTATGTAATGGCCCAGATATCTCTGTGTAATAATTGAAACGTTTCTGGTGTCTTCAAAAATGTTGTGCATAACATGGGCTTTTATCTAAAAAACATGCCAAGCTTTCAAGAAGCTGGATCAAGGAAAAATAATCCTGATCTACCATAAATATTCCTGTCAGCAAATTTTTGAACACAGTATTTCTTCCTTTTTTGTACTGAATCTCAAATAAACCAGATGGTAACTTTAATCATAATCAACAATGTTTTAAATAATGTAAATATAAGAACACTAAAAGATACCTTTGCCTATAAAGCTGCCAGTTTTGCTTTGCTTCTTTACAATGTTCCTTAAAAGCTGTATAATTTATCTGCTGTAGCAGACTTCTCCAGTTCCCCACTGCTTCGTTCACAATGCTTTGAACACTTCTTTGCAAATCACAATGAGACACAGAAAATATTAGTCATGCTTTAATATAGGGCTTCCTGTACACTGTGTGTGTGTGTGTGTGTGTGTGTGTGTGCACATGTGTGTGTGTGTGTGTGTGTGTGTGTGTGTGTGTGTGTGTGTGTGTGATCCATCCCCTGCTTGAGCAGGGGGGTTGGACTAGAAGACCTCCAAGATTCCTTCCAACCTGTTATTCTATGTTCTACTGCACTGGTCCTCAACCTTTGCAGCTTGGTGGCCTGGCACAGGGAGAGAGGGGAACTGGCCGCACACATCTGCGCACACGCAGCTCTTGCATGAGTGGCGGGCTGGCGCACATGCGCAGTGCCCGCTGGCCCGCCACTCACACAAGTTGAGTTGCACGCACGCATGTGTACACGCTGGCCAGCCACTTGCACAACCTAATTCCGAATAGGCCAAGGCCCGATAATGGGCTGCAGCCCAGGAGTTAGGGACCCCTGTTCTATTGTGTGTTCAACATCATAGCCAGAAAATGGAAATATGGCAGTAAAAACACATACAGTTGAATAAATGGCTGGGGAAAAAAAAACCCAGAATAATGTAGTAGTTTTAGCTAAAGTTCCTAAAATTGCATCATCTGAGACAGCATAATTTCTCTGTTTGAGAGATTACAAAGAATGACAATTCTGAGATGCTCTCCTCCTCTCTGGGAGAATTTTGTCAGTTCTATACACATTTCTTTATTTCCCAAACTTGGGAGATCTCAAGAAGATAGATATTAGAGGAGGGACAGACAAACCCACCAGAAAAACAGACTCTTGAAATTAGGCCCTCGCCATCCTTGCTGAAGTGCCTTCATTTGTTCCTTGCTGATGATACACTGAAAGAGGATGAAAAGGGGCGTTGGTCTTACCTGATACGCCTCTTCTGTGTGTGCTGCGGGAGAATCCAAGCGTGGGTTGACTTCCTTCCTTTGCCCAGAGACTGAGTTGACAAAGTTTTTGGTCACGCCTCCTCTGCTCGGCTGAGCTCGTTTTTCGATGACGGCGTAGTAGTTTGTCGATGATGTTGGCTACCCCTGGACCAGAACGGTCGTCAGGGAGGGTTTGGATTCTCCCGCAGCACACAGAGAAGAGGCGTATCAGGTAAGACCAACACCCCTTCTCGAGTGTGCTGCTAGGAGAATCCAAGCGTGGGATATACCCAAGCTTACTGACCTAAGGGCGGGAAACGACCCGGTACAGGGTCCCCAAGGTGGAATGAACCCTTTGAAGCACCCTGCATCCGAACGATGCCTCAGCCGAGGCAAAAGAGTCCAGCTTGTACCTAATGTGCCTAATAAAGGGTGAAGGGGAAGACCAAGTCGCCGCCCTGCAAATGTCCTCGATCGAGGCCTGCGTTGACCATGCGGCCGTAGTAGCTACACTCCTGGTCGAATGGGCCGTTATCCATCCGGGTAATGGCCTGGCCTTAAGTTCATAGGCCTTGGTGATAGACGCCCTCAGCCACCGGCCTATCGTGGATGGAGTCACCTTCTTGCCCATGGATGAGGGCTGAAATGAAATTAACAGGGATTCCATCTTCCGAAAGGAGGCAGTTCTTTTGATGTACCTACAGAGAGCCCTCCTGACATCCAAGGTGTGCCATCTTTCTTCCAGAGGGTGATGAGGCCCCAGACAGAAATCTGGCAAAATGATCTCCTGGGCCCTATGGAACCAGGAATTCACCTTCGGGAGAAAGGAGGGGTCCAACCGCAGAACAACCCTGTTCGAATGGAAGATGCAAAGATCCTCACAAACCGATAGAGTCGCCAATTCAGAAATCCTCTTGGCTGAAGTAATGGCCACGAGGAATGCGACCTTAAGGGTCAAGAACCGGAGACTGGTTGTTTTCAACGGTTCAAATGGCGTAGAGGTGAGGGCTTGCAGCACCAGAGTGAGGTCCCAAGTGGGGTATCTATGTACCACAGGAGGCTTCAGGTTAGTTGCCCCCTTAAGAAAACTGCGCACTCTTGGATGTTGAGTGAGAGATTGCAGACCGTCACACGCCAATACTGTGGACAAGGCCACCACCTGCCTGCGGAGGGTGTTAGGGGACAACCCCTTGTCCATCCCTCCTGTAGAAAGTCTGTGGGACCGATACCGAGGTGGGCTCAATGTGCCCCTTGGAGCACCAATGACAAAATGCCGCCCAGGTTGCATTATATATTCGGTTCATTCCTGGAGGCCTGAATCATCCCTATCACCTTCCTAGAAAATTTGTCCCTACTCAGGATGTCCCTCTCAAGTGCCAGACGGTCAACTGGAGCCACTGAGGCTCCGGGTGGAGCAAGACCCCCTGGCTGAGAGAAATCCTGTCCTGGGGGATCCTCCAGGGTCATGACACGGAGAGGTTGACCAGATCCGCATACCAAGGGCAATGGGGCCAATGAGGGGCGAGGAGGAGAACCTCCACCCTTTCCGCTAACACCTTCCTGATTACCCTCGGGATGAGGGGTAGAGGAGGAAAGGCGTACAGGAGCCCTCTGGGCCAAGGGCTGTGGAGTGTGTTGACCCCCTCCGCTCCTGGTGTTGCAAATCTGGAGAAGAACCTCAGCAACTGGGCGTTCTTCAGATGGCAAACAGATCCACTATCGGGTGACCAAATCTCTCGGACAGCTCCTTGAAAAGGTCCGGATGCAGGCGCAACTTGGAGTGGTGTATTGTGGTCCTGCTTAGCCAGTCTGCCTGCACATTTATGGACCCTGATATGTGTTCTGCCGTGATGGAGAGGATATGCCTCTCCACCCAGAGCCCCGATTGTACTGCTTCTCGCATGAGGGACCTGGAGTGGGTGCCCCCTTGTTGATTGATGTGGGCCTTGGTGGCCACATTGTCTGTTAGAAGCAGAACATGACGTCCCTCTACGATCTCCTTGAAGTGGTGGAGGGCTAGATGCGCTGCCCTGAGCTCCAGCCAGTTTATGTTGTTTTTTAGGTCCACTGGAGACCACCGCCCTTGCACCACCTGAGATTGGAGGTGTGCTGCCCAACTGAATAGGCTGGCATCTGAGGTTATTGTTATACGACTGGACTCTTGCTTATAGCCCGGGAGGTCCACCATAGAAGGGAAAGGAGAACCTTCGGTGGCAGTCGAACCTTGGCGTTGGAGTTGCTGTTGCCGGCTCTCTGGTGTGGCAGAAGAAACCATTGTAGAGGCCTGGCATGCAGCCGTGCCCAAGGGACGATTGCGATGCAAGAGATTATCTTCCCCAGGAGCTGCGAGTGGAGGGCCAAGGGTACCGAACGTTGTGACCGGATCTGTTTCGTCAGGGACTCTATGCTGGTCTGGCGTTCCTGGGAAAGGAAGACCTCGCCTGACCTGGTGTCTATCACTGCCCGAGATGTTGTAAGCGAGTGGTGGGAACCAGATGGCTCTTTTCAAGATTTATGGAGAAGGGGCGTTGGTCTTACCTGATACACCTCTTCTAGGAATGGTGGATATAGCATCCAGGAATGGGTTAAATCCGTCTGCTCTCTGATTGGACTGAGTCTGTCAAAGCTGTTTAGGTGCCTCCCTTGTTGCTATGCTTGCCAGCTTGAAACGAAGAAGCGAAGCGACAGACTCCGTTGTGCCATAATAAACTACTACATTCCTCCAGTAGAACTGAAGCCAACAGTCTACATTGATTAAACTGGGTGGGGCTGGATGCTATATCCACCATTCTTAGAAGAGGCGTATCAGGTAAGACCAACGCCCCTTCTCCCTCATGGTGGATATAGCATCCAGGAATGGGACATACCAAAGCTGGCTGTCCAAACGGGCGGGTGACAATGGTTGCTAGACTTGTGCTGAGGCCTTAGTCCTTAATGACCTGTTGCAACACTCTTCTGCCAAACGAAGCTTCAACCGAAGCAAAGACATCGATCTTATAGTGCCGCAAAATGGAAAAGGTGACGACCAAGTCGCTGTGCGGCAAACCTCCTCGAGGGACGCCTGGGTAGCCTAAGCAGCCGAAGTGGCGGCGCTCCTTGTAGAGTGGGCGGTGATGTGAGACGGCACCTGGTGCGACTGAAGCTCGTACGCCTTAGCTATTGTAGAATGTATCCAGCGGCCAACCGTGGACGGCGTCACCTTACGGCCCATCGAAGCTGGTTGAAATGATAGAAATAGCGATTCCGACTTGCGAAACCCAGCAGTTCGTTTGATATATATACGTAACCCTCGCCGCACATCCAGCGTATGCCAGCGTTTCTCCGAAGGGTGAACAGGCTGCAGACAAAAGTTAGGGGGAACAATCTCCTGTGTCCGATGGAACTATGTATTCACTTTCGGCAGGAAGGCCAGATCCAATCGAAGAACCACCTTGTCCGTATGGAATATACACAAATTGGACCTCACGGACAACGCTGCCAACTCGGACACCCGCCTGGCTGATGTAATGGCCACCAAAAACGCCACTTTACATGTAAGGTGGCGCAAACTGGCCCCCCGAAGCGGTTCATATGGCGAATCCGTCAGGGACCGCAAGACTTTCAGAAGGTCCCAAGTGGGATAGCAGTGTATGACTGGAGGAGCAACGTTAGTAGCGCCCCGCAGGAAGCGGTGGATATGCGGATGAAGCGTCAATGAATCATGTCGCCCGAAAGACAAAACAGACGACCAGGCCGTTACTGCCTACGTAAAGTGTTCGGGCTAAGTCCCCTATCCAGCCCGTCCTGGAGGAACTCGAGGACGTCAGTAGGCGAAGCCCTGGAGGGGACGATGGCTGACTTCGCACACCACCCGCAAAAGGTCTGCCAGGTAGCGTCATAGATGCGGGTAGTGGAAGGTTTCCGGGAGGCTTCCATCGTAGTGATGACCCCGGAGGAGATATTGTCCTTCCTCAGAGTGACCCGCTCAAGCGCCAGGCGATCAGTTTGAACCACTGAGGGTCTGGGTGGATCAATGACCCCTGGCTGAGAGAGTCCGGCCTCAGCGACAACCTCCAGGGTGGAGACACGGAGAGATTCAGCAGATCTGCAAACCACGGTCTGCGAGGCCAATAAGGTGCCACAAAGATTACTTCCGCCTTCTCTTGCAGAATCTTCCGGATAACTCGAGGTATAATTGGAAACGGCGGAAACGCGTAGAGAAGGCCTTTGGGCCACGGGATCCAGACAGCATTGGTCCCCACTGCCCCCGGGGTTGCAAATCGTGTGATGTAATTGCTGAGCTGGGCATTGTTCGGAGTAGCAAAAAGGTCTATCGTCGGCATTCCGAAAATGTCTGTGGTCTCCTTGAAGAGTTCTGGGTTCAGACGCCATTCGGTGTGGTCCACTGAGGACTGACTGAGCCAATCGGCTTGCACGTTGGCAACACCCAAAATGTGGTCCGGCCGAAGGGAGAGAAGGTGTTGTTCCCCCCAAAGTGCCAGTTGACGGCCTTGTCATCAGGGCCTGGGACCGCGTGCCTCCCTGGCGGTTGACGTGTGCCTTGGCCGCAGTGTTGTCAGTCATCACCAACACATGATGGTCTGTCACCAACAGGCTGAAATGGCGAAGGGCTAGATATATCGCCCAGAGCTCTAGCCAATTTATGCTGCGTTTGCAGTCCTGCCTGGTCCACTGACCTTGGACCATATGAGACGCAATGTGGGCACCCCAGCCCGTCAAACTTGCATCCGTTGTCAGGACCAGCCGATCCGGCTCCAAAAACAGGCTGCCATTGGAAAGAGCCTGGGATCCCCACCACATGAGGGACGCGATGACAGTCGGTGGTATGTGTACCCTGGCCGGAGAAGTACCCCTGCCGGACCTCTGAAACGGCAAGAGAAACCATTGGAGGCCTCGGGAATGAACACGGGCCCAGGGAACAATGGCGAAGGTGGACACCATTTTGCCTAGCAACTTGGCTAACACCGATATCTGTGCCGACCAGTCTCTCTGAATGGTGGAAACCATTTGTTGGATGCTATCGTGACGGTCAGGGGAGAGGTATACCCTACCCTGCACCGAGTCAATTATAGCTCCCAAATGGAGCAATCTGGTAGTGGGCGACAAGTGGCTCTTCTCCAGATTAATGGAGAACCCGTGGTGCCGCAGGACCTGGTAGTTCGTATGTCCTCACGAGCTTGCGAAGGGGAGGACTGAATTAATATGTCATCCAGGTAGCACTGGACATGCACGGGTATGGCCCTTAACACTGCGGCCAGAGCCGCTAATAATTTGGTGAATACTCTGGGGGCCGATGAAAGCCCAAACGGCATTGCCCTATACTGATAATGATTTCCAGCGAACTGGAATCTCAAAAATTGTCTATGATGCGGGACAATAGGCACATGTAAATATGCCTCTGTAAGGTCAATGGAAGGGAGGAAGTCGGCCTCCCTAACGCCCTCTAAGATAGTGGAAAGTGAATGCATATTAAACTGTTTATAGATGACGTAACGGTTAAGTCGTTTGAGATCGAGAACTGCTCTCCATCCCCCCGAGGTCTTCGGGATGACAAACAAAATCGAGTAGAATCCCTGTCCGCATTGATCCTCAGGGACAGCCTCGATGGCATGGTTATCTAGCAAGTGCTGAATAGCTGTCTCCATGAGGATCCTCTTAGCCAGGACTCTAGAAACTGGACAGCGGAGACAAAACCTCGGGGGAATGGAGCGGAATTCAAGAGACAGACCTGATCGAATGGTCTCGAACCCAAGCATCCGAAGTGGACTCCTCCCACTGGTCTGCAAAATAGGCCAACCGGCCTCCGATGGGGTGCTCGGGGATACAATCACTGAGGCCGCCAGAACGAACAACTTCCTCCTCCTCGAAAGGTCCGTTTAGCCTTAAAGGGGCGACCCCGTTCCGGGGGATCCTGGCGTTGTCTAGGCCTTTGTCCATAAAACCCTTGTGACCGCTGAGTCATAGTACCTGAACGATAATTCGATCATCTGGAGTATGGTGATGGCCGGAAATCAGGGCGCCTGGTCACTGAAGGTAGGATCTTCCTGCGGTCCTTGGTTTCCGTCAGTAACGGATCTAAACAGTCTCCGAACAGGTGATCTCCCACAAAGGCGGCCGTGGCTAACTGCCACTTATGGTGGGCATCTGCCTGCCAATTTTTAAGCCATAAGTCTCCACGCCGCTACCGAGGCGCCAATGGATTTGGACGCAAAATGGGCCACGTTCAAAGTCGCGTCTGCTATCAATTGGGCAGCAGCTATCAATTTATTAATGTCCTGTCGAGCATCAACTGGGGGCGTCCTCTCCTGTAGCTGGCGAAGCCAGATGAGAGATGTCCTAGAGAAAAAAGACGTCGTAGTTGATGCCCGGATTGCCCATGCCGCTGCCTGGTGAGCCCATTGAAGGGAATGTTCAGACCTAAGATCCTCAGGGCGTAATGACTCTGCCGGATCCCTGGGCATATTGGAGGAAGTATGTAGCGCTGCAACCGGCGCATCCACCGAAGGGACCTGCAGAGCCTTGGCAAGGTCAGGGGCCACATTATACAATTTCTTCTCCACCGATGAAGGTTTGGACCCGCGCCGGGAGAAGACCACTGTCTGGAAATAATGTCTATAAATAGCTTCGGCGATGGAACCATCTCCACTTCAGAAGTGCGTTCCAAGAACAGTGGGTCCGTCAAGTCCTGCACCGAAGGTTGTTCCAGCTCGGAGTTTGGTGGTGCGAGACCAGCTGCAATCTTTGCCTTGTGCAACAAAGGCTTAAACAGGTGTATGGGAAACAGGCCGACGACAGACGGCTGCTTAAGAAGGACCCCTTCATCCTCAGACAGCTCCAACTCCGAGTCCCCATCACCCACCGATGCCTGAGACTGTGCATCAGACCCCTGGTCCAATGCATGGTCATAATCAGCAGCCGGCTCATATTCTTGATAATCTCTGTTTACAGAATCTACCCGCATCAAGCTGGCCGTGCTGTCTGGATTGTTGAAGGCCTTCAGCGATGCCCTGGCGAATTGCCTTTGCCACAATCGCTTTCATATCGTCCGGTACGACCGGTCTGGGGACATCCAGGGTAGAGATGTAAAATTTCCGGAAATTTTGAAGCTCGGAAAAAAAACCGTTTTTTTTCCATTTGGGGGGGGGAACGGAAATTTTCGGAAAAATTGAAAAAAATGCTACATTAGCACTTTTTTGTCTTTTTAAGATTGAAAGTCATTCTGTTACTTTAGGAACATAAAATATGACTATGGACAATTTGACTTGGCATAAAATTATCACAACTAGCATATTCAAAATATAGTGTAGCCAAACAATTATCACAAACAGAATTTACTTTTTTATAATATTTATTTGTAACAAAGGGAGCAACAATCTCCTGAACTGCTTACTAGTTTATGTGGAACAGCCAAAAAGCCTCCACAAAACAATTTTCTTTTTAAATTAAGTATATACTTTCAGGTCCTTTTTGTTGCTCTGTATTTTCTTCCAATGCTTTTGAGGCCTAGTGAAGAGGACAGAACAAACCAAACACAACCACATGCAAAAGCAAAACTGAAACCTTTTTCTTGTTACAATAGCAGCACCTCCTAAAGGAAGAAATGCATACTGTTCTTGCAGTGGAGGGTTGAGTTTGTTACCTAGGACTTGCTTGTCCTCACTCAGTGCACAGAAATTAGAATAATCTGATATCATACATTTTTTTTTAGAAATGATTTGGAAAATATTTGAACACCCTGTCTTAAAATATTTTATTCATCATGTTAAAATAAAATATTCCACAATGTTGTTTTTTTTCTTTTTTCAATTTTTCCAATTTTTTGGAAAAAAACAAAAAAGCCTTCAGGAAAAAAAACGGTTTTTCCAAATTTTTCCGGGCCTTCACATCTCTAATCCAGGGGCCTAAGGCCAGCAGCCATAGGAGTGAAGGTGGCCTCTGGCACTGTGACACACTGGCTAGGAGCTGCTGGGGCATCCTTCGTAAGAGGGAGGAAATAGCCTGGCCGTGCCCTGGTGGAGCTTGGCCTGTCTGGCCGTGCCTTTGTGGGGCGTGGCCCTGCCACTCACAAGTGCTGTGCCCTGGTGGAGGTTGGCCTTGTCTGGCCGTGCCCTTGTGGGGCGTGGCCCTGCCGTTCACAAGTGCCATGTCATGGTGGGGCGTGGCAGGCTGCTGACCCGGGGGTGCAAATGCTCCACTGGGGAATGGTCAGTACCTGTCACATAGCTGAAATATTTCACGGTTTATTAGCCCCGCTCTGAACGGCAACCGCTCCTGTGAAGTAGTGAGGGAGGAATCAGCCCTCCTAAGGCAGCTGGGAGCGTTCGGCAGATATATTTGTAGGGCAGAAGGCAGCAACGTGCGATCTGGAGCACCCAAAATGGCCACTGCAATCTCCGAGGAGCGTGGCCTCCACAGTCCCTGGCACAATCGTCTAGCGTCTGCAAGGTGAATCTGGCCATTACTGTCCTTCCCCCACGCTGCTAGCACCGCTACAATTCCCGCAGTTATGAAAATCAAATGGCTGACTGCCCCTTCGGGTGCTGCGTTGGGCAGATAGTCGCCTGTGCTGACAAAATGGCCGCCACGACCTCCGACATCCAACTGGGAGGATGAATACAGTCGTCTAGATAGCACTGCACCCTCACGGGGAGTGCTCTGAGGTACACCGCCAGTGCTGCCAATAGCTTGGTGAAGGTCCTGGGTACAGAGGACAGGCCGAACGGCATGGCCTTGTATTGAAAATGACACTCTGCATAATAAAACCTCAGGAACCTCCGGTGGCAGGGATGGATGGGCACATGGAGGTAAGCCTCGAGGTCCACAGATGTTAACAGGTCGCCCTCTCGGATGCAGCCCAAGATGGACTGTAGGGACTGCATCTTGAATTGTTTGTATACTAAGTGGGCGTTGAGCTTCTTGAGATCTAGAATCGCCCTCCATCCCCCAGAGTTTTTCAGTACCAGGAACAGGATCGAATAGAACTCCAGTCCCTCCTGGCCTGCGGGGACCGGTTCGATAGCGTGGATATCCAACAAGTGTTGGATCTCGGTCTCCATAAGGCCTCTTTTCATAGTGTTCTTCGGGACTGGGCACCAAATGAAGTATCTCGGGGGTGTGGAGAGGAAATCTAGTGTGAGGCCTAGCCTCACTGTCTGAAGGACCCAAGCATCCATTGTGGTCGTCTCCCATTGGCTCACGAAGTTAGCCAACTGCCAATGGGAGGATTGGCCCAGCAGTCACTTTGCCCAGCGATAAGGCCTAGTGCTAGACCCTCGAAATGGCCGCTTGGCCGGAGGTTGCTGCCTGCCCCTGTCGTGGAAACCAGACCTGTTTTGCTGACAGTCGGGGCCCTGGAAATACATCTGCTGATAGTGTGGGTTAGTAAGGCTGGTGTCTGCAGACCGAAAGGACTAAAAGGACTGCCTGTGAAAATAAGGCGAGGTCCAGCGGTCCGCTCGCCTGTGCATGTAAGGCAGTACCTTCCTCCTATCCTTGTTCTCAATTAGGATGGGGTCTAGTGCTTCTCCGAAAAGGTTGGAACCCTTAAATGGAGCCGAGGCCAACCTCCACTTAGACCGCATGTCCGCCTGCCAGTGGCGAAGCCACAGGAGGCGCCGTGAGGTGACAGTGGATGCCATGGCTCTGGATGCGAACTTAGTCGCATTAAGGGTTGTGTCTGCTGAAAATTCAGCAGCGGCCACCAACTTATTTATGTCCTGGTGCAGCCTGGTTTCCTGGGATGGTATCCTGGCCTGCATCTGGTGAAGCCAGAGTAGGGAGGCCCTATTGAAGAAGGAAGCCCAGGCGGCCGCTTGGTGAGTCTTGAGAAAGGTCATCTCCGCCTTTCTATCCTCAGCCTTTAACCCTTCCACAACGTCAGCAGAAAGGATGGAGAAGGAGGCTAGGGTGGCGACCGGAGCGTCCACTGTTGGCAATTGAAGGAGCTCCTCAAGGTCTGGGCCCGCACTGTAAAGTCTCCTGTCGTTCCCACTGGGAGCTGCGATGGAGCCAGGCTGGTTCCACTGACGTTGAACGTCTACAAACAGCTTAGGGGAGGGAATCACTTCCTGCTCTGCAGCTGGCTCTGTGAACAGGCCTTCGTTTGGATCCTGAAGTTCCAGGGAAGATTCTGCAGGACCCTCCGCCACCCCCATATGGGCTGTTGTTTTGGCCTTGTACAGGAGTGATTTGAATAAAGAGGGGCGAAAGAGGCCTGTAAAGGCCGGCCTCTCAGGTATCAACCCTTCATCATCTGAAAACTCCTGTTCCCCTTGATCCTCTTCCCCCATGAGCGAATCCTCGCTGTGTAGGGATGGGTGTGGGGAAGGAGGTGCCTGCATTGATGCCACATTTACAGGGATCTGAGCATGTAGACTGGGATGTCGAGATGACTCTTGAGGAGAGTAGGATTGGCCTCTCTGTTGCTGCAGACCGGCCGCTATACCCTGTGATATGGCCTCAGAAATGAGGTCCCATATGTCCTGAGATAGTCCAGGCCCCTGGACCTCCCCTGAGCGGAGCCCCGCTGCTGTAGGGGTGAAGGTTGCTTCAGGGGCTGAACCTCTGGCAGTAGAGGTTAATTCCTGTCCAGTAGTTGTTATGCCGGAAAACGGAGCAAAAACCTCGTCATAGCGCGCAGACTGAAAGGGTTGCAGCTCGGTGGTGCCACCTGGTGACCAACCTTGCTGCCTAGCCTCGATATCCTGAGGTGAGCGATCAGGCTGTAGAGAGCAGGAAAATGGAGGCTCCTCCCGTGGACTCATGGGTCCCTTGTCTGCCTCAGTCTGCTTTTGGGCTTTGGAGAATTGTTTCTTCAGCGCCCTCTGACGCCTTCTGGCATCCTTGTCCGCGGCTGTGGAAGCCTTTTTGGACACAGGGGCTCTGGGTTTGATCTTGTCAGAGACCCCCTTATTGGTTGATATTGGCTCTCTGGAGTGTCTCCCCAGGCAGATTTAGATTTGGGGAAGGCGCAGCTCTACCACTGTTCCCAATTAAGGCACGATCCGCCATCTTGGGAGGGAGGAATCAGACCGTTACGGCCTAACTCGCCTTTACGCTAGCAGAAATATAAATCGGAATAACTCCCTATCAAGGTGGGCTTGTAGTCCGTCTCAGCTAGCACGGTCTCGTTATTAGAGGTGGTAGAAACCGCGCCGGCTAAGCCAGGGAAGGCTTGCTCACTCCCCACGGTTGTAAATTACAAAATGGCACGAAGTGGCAAAGCCGACTCCTCGGGCACCTCAAAGTTAGCCACCCAATCGTTCGGGCAGTGACTCCGGAGCCACCACAGGGATCTTCTCAATTTCGGGTGGTGGCGGTCATGCCAGCGGACCGGGAGGACCAGCGCACACACCGGCGGCAATAAACAGTGGAGGAACAGACTATCGCAAGTGCAGAGAAACCCTTAACTCAGAGCTGAACTCCGGAATCGCTGCCTTGCTTTTCTTAAAGTTCTGGGGTGGTGGCAGTTGTTCCGGCGAACTGGGGGGAGACCAGCGCACTCACCGGCAGCTGCGGTTGAAGAATGGCTGAAAAGCAGCACGGCGGCAAACTCATGCTGTGTCTGCTCCTCTGGTGAATTCCCGATGCTGTTAAGAGAATCCAAGCCGAAAAGAAAGCTATTCACGGTTTGAATTTTGGAGCAAAGTTTTTCTCATCTCTCTAGGCTGGACTGAGTCGAAAAACTGGAGCTCAGCCGAGCAGAGGAGGCATGGCCAAAAACTTTGTCAACTCAGTCTCTGGACAAAGGAAGGAAGTCAACCCACGCTTGGATTCTCCTAGCAGCACACTGGAGAAAAGAGAAACTCACCCAGCAGGACAATACCATTTTCACAGTGCTTTGCAACAGATGCAGAAAAGACCAGATAGAAATTAGCAACAGGAGTAACTATCTTATGGTAGCATGTATATTGACGTAAGGATGAGTGGATAACACTTTAACTCAGTAGAAGAGAAAGGCCCATAGAGAGAGGTGGTAGAAGCAATCTAGTTTAAATAAAAAGCTTCTGTTTCCTAGAATTGGTGATTGATAGCAGTTTGCAAACCACATTTAAAATAGATTCCAAGGCTCAGACATGTGTGCATTCCTACAGACATGTTTGCAAGCATAAACTGTCTTCCAACAAGCAGAATGGAGAATGAAGAAGTGAAATCACAAGTTGCAATCACATGATGTCTCGCGTAACAATTGTTAATGACAGAAGTGGAAGTGATATTTGTAAGTTTGGCACAATCATGTGGTTTTTCACTTACAATCCAGCACTTCGTGACAGAGTTGCTGGTTCCAATTGTGGTCTGTAAGCAAGGATTTTCTGTACCCACATCCTATGCCAAAAGGCCAGTCTAACATTTTATTTTGTCTCAGTTTTATTGGTAGCAAAACATCTATCTGACCCTTTGTCTGGTTTGTGTTCTTTGTTTCATTTACTTTGCAAATTTTAAATACCTATGTTTAAAGTTCCATTGTATAATGTATACTACTACATTTCAATAAAGAGTCATTCAATACAACTTTTGTGTGTTTGTGTATGCGTCTTTGAGTCAGCCTTGACTTCTGGGAACTGCCTGGACAAGTCCCTGTAGTTTTCTTGGCAAGGTTTCAGAAGTGGTTTGCCCCTGCCTCCTTCCTTCCTAGGGCTGAGGGTGAACTGGCCCAAAGTCCATCAGCTGGTTTTGTGCCTAAGACAGGATTAAAACACATGATCTCCCAAGTTCTAGCATGGTGCCTTAACCACTGCATCAAACTAGATCTCATTCATACAGTACAGTAAGTTTATTGCTATTTTGCAAAATCGCTTTCCATTATCCTGTTTGGTCACATCCCCACTCATATACATGTGACCAAACAGGTTAATGGAAAGTATATCTGCAAAATAGCAATAAGCATAATGTGCATAACAAGTTGCTTACAGGTGAGTCTCATTTATGAGAATTAGCAACTTTGTGATTAAGTGGAATGATTGCTAAATGAAACTTCAATTCTGCTTATGAATAAAATAATCACAAAATGAGGATTACCTACATTAGATAGCCCATCTAGGTTTCTTATTTTTGCAAACATACTTAGTAGATTACCAACAGTTATGTTCTTCTGGCTATCTATGTTTATTGCAAATTATTAAAAAGTGTTTCCAAAAAGATGTTTTTCTTTAAGCAAATGTGACTTGGGAGAACATTGCTTTCATTTACTATTCAAATGAAGTGGATAATCAGTGAAACAGGCCTTCTTCCATTAATGAAGTGTTGATTAACAAAAAGAGGGAAAGAAACAATAGCAACAAAAAAAGATCACTTTTGTTTTAATCTGCTGCAAGGGAGAAAAGGGGCGTTGGTCTTACCTGATACGCTTCTTCTCGGTGTGCTGAGAGAGAATCCAAGAATGGGTTAACTCTGTCTCATTGCTCATTAGACTGAGTCTGTCAAAGTTGCGTGGACACACCTCCCTTGCCTGCATTCCCGAGTTTTGATGAAGGCGTAATGACAGACTTTACGTGTTTCTGTTCTGATTGTGGCCACTCCTAGACCCAGGACCAGACGGTCACCAGGGTGGGGCTGGATTCTCTCTCAGCATACCGAGAAGGAGCGTATCAGGTAAGACCAACGCCCCTTCTCCAGTGTGCTGACGAGAGAATCCAGGAATGGGACATACCAAAGCTGGCGTGTCTTATGGATGGGCAGCAGTCTGGTTCTGTATGCACTCTCTGGAGGACTCGCCTGCTGAAGGCCGTGTCAGCCGAAGCGAAGGCGTCCAGTTTGTAGTGCCTTATGAACAGGGATGGAGAGGACCATGTTGCTGCTTTACAGATTTCGTTGATGGGGGCCTGTGTCGCCCATGCAGCCGTAGTGGCCGTGCTTCTGGTGGAATGGGCAGTCACTTGCCGAGGTAACGGGAGAGACTGGAGTTCATAAGCCTTGGCAATGCAAGCCCGTATCCACCAGCACACAGTCGACGGTGTGACCTTGTTGCCCAGTGTAGAGAGCTGGAAGGACACAAACAAGGACTCTGTCTTCCTGAGAGAGGAAGTCCTCTTAATGTAAATGTGGAGGGCCCTCCTAACGTCCAAAGTGTGCCACTTCTTCTCCAGGTCGTGAGTTGGGCATGGGCAGAAGTCTGGCAAAATTATTTCCTGTGCCCAATGGAACTAAGAGTTCACCTTGGGGACAAAGGTGGGGTCCAACCGAAGGACCACCCTATTCAAGTGGAACAAGCACAGGTCCTCCCTTATAGAGAGCCGCTAGTTCAGAAATCCGTCTGGCCGTCGTGATGGCCACGAGGAAGGCTACCTCGTAGGTAAGGAAGCGCAGGCTGGCAGAACGGAACAGCTCAAAGGGCGTAGTGGTGAGAGCCTGCAGGACTTGATGCAGGTGAGAGCCTGATGTACCACTGGAGGTCTTAAATTGGTTGCGCCTCTAATGAACCTGCGCACCATTGGGTGTTGAGCGAGGGACTCCAAGTCCCTGCATGATAACACCGAGGACAAAGCTGCCATCTGCCTTTGTAAGATATTGGGGGACAGGCCCTTGTCTAGCCCTTCCTGGAGAAATTCCAGAATCTGGGCCACCGACACAGAGGTGGGGTCGATGCCACCCTGGGAACACCAGCCGCAGAAGGCTTTCCAAGTTGCGTCGTAAATCCTGTCCGTAGACGGCCTCCTAGAGGCCTGGATAGTCCGTATTACTCTAGAGTAGTGGTTCTCAACCTTTCT
>QLTV01002149.1:2427896-2540315 GCA_003457575.1 Thermophis baileyi
AATGAGGAAGTCGCCCTTCCTAACGCCATCCAAGATGGTGGACAGTGAGTGCATTTTAAACCGTCTATAGATGATATAACGGTTAAGCCGTTTCAAATCCAGAACCGGTCTCCATCCCCCCGAAGACTTGGGAACAAGGAACAAGATCGAGTAGAATCCTTGTCCGCGTTGATCCTCAGGGACGGCCTCGATGGCATGGATATCCAGCAAATGCTGAATAGCTGTCTCCATGAGGATCCTCTTGGCCGGTACCCGAGAAACCGGACACCGGAGACAAAATCTAGGGGGAATGGAGCGGAATTCTAGGGACAGAGCGGATCTTATGGTCTGTCTCACCCAAGCGTCCAAAGTGGACTCCCCCCATCGGTCCGCAAAATAGGCCAGCCAGCCTCCGATGGGGTGCTCGGGAATACACTCACTGGGGACGTCGGAACGAACGACTTCCTCCCCCTCGAAAGGGCCGTTTACCCTTAAAGGAACGACCCCTGTCCGCTCTGTCCGGACGAGGCCTCTGGCGTTGACTAGGACCACCATAAGCCCTCTGGGAAAAGGCCCCCATACCCGAAGACCAGAAAGATGGGCGACGGAAGAACGGAGACGGCCTGGAGTCCCCACGCCTGGAGATTGATGAGAGAATCTTCCGACAGTCTTTAGTTTCCGTCAACAGTGGTTCGAGGCAGTCGCCAAACAAACGGTCCCCGGCGAAAGCAGCAGTTGCCAACCTCCATTTGTGGCGCGCGTCCGCCTGCCAGGACTTAAGCCACAGCATTCGTCGTGCCACGACCGACGCTCCAATGGACTTAGATGCAAACCGGGCCGCGTTTAGTGTGGCATCTGCGGCCAGTTGAGCCGCTGCGATCAGTTTGTTGATGTCCTGCCTCAGGCGCACCTCAGAGGGAGGAGTAGTCTCCAGTAATTGACGTAGCCAAATTAAGGATGCACGAGAGAAAAAAGACGCCGTGGTAGATGCGCGAACAGCCCACGCCGCGGCCTGATGAGACCGCTGCAAGGACTGCTCTGACCTACGGTCTTCCGGGCGTAAGGCCTCAGCTGGGTCACCAGGCATGGCAGAAGTTGTATGCAGAGCCAGCACCGGGAAATCGACAGAAGGGACCTGAAGCGACTTAGCCAAGTCAGGGGCCACGTTGTACAGCCGCCTCTCCGAGGTCGATGGATTGGGCCCCATGCCCGGAGCCGACCACTGGCGGGTAATGATATCAACAAAGAGCTTGGGAGATGGTACCACCTCTTTCTCAGAAGGACGTTCTAGGAACAAGGGATCGGTAAGATCCTGGGATGACGATTGCTCAGGCTCAGATGATGGTGGAGCTAAACCGGCCGCGATCTTCGCCTTGTGTAGTAGCGAATGAAACAAGTGAAAGGGAAAGAGTCCCGTAACCGATGATTGCTCTACAGGCCGGCTCTCATCCTCAGAAAGCTCAAGTTCTGAGTCCCCTGCCGCTTCGGATACCGGAGATCCCTCATCTCCTGAGGACTGGTCTGACCCCTGCTCGTAGTCTTCCTGGTTGTAAGGCAATTCAGTATAGTGACCATGACCATAGCGGCCAGCCTTGTCGCCATGACGGCCATGCCGTGACTGTTGAAGGCCCTCTGCGATGCCCTGGCGAATAGCTTCCTGGACAATCGCCCGCATATCCTCGGTCAAAACCGGGTGGCTCTCCTCCATAAGCCTCTGGCCAGCGGCCGTAGGGGTGAAGGTCGCCTCAGGGGCGGGCCGCTGTCTGGCCACAGGAGCCGATGTACGCTCCGATAGGGGAAGAAAGGCGGAACCCGCTCCCCACAGATCCGTATTGGTACTAGGTACAACTGAATCAAGGCGAGAGATGCCTTCTCCCGGATCAATTGACATCACAATGGTAGAAGCGGCCGATGTAGAAGGCCCTGCGCTTGTGCTGATGCGCTGTGCCGCCTTGTCACAGTTTGTCTAGTACTCTGTGGCGACGGCGCTCTGCAGATGTCAGAGCCGTAGAGGAGGCAAAATCCGAGGGAGTATCCCTGGCCTCATGCGAGGAGCGATGAGACTCCCCAGACCTGTGGCGGCCTTTCTGACCTCTGCTAGTGCCAGATTTAGAAGTGGGGGGAGCCTTGGATGCCATGACAATGGCCAATAGTCAGGGAGGCTGCAGACTTCCTGAGGGAAAATGCTGTGTTGTTTAGATGTGCAAGTGCAAGTTGGAAGAAGCAATCTGGCCAATTAATAGGCCGTGCCCTGGTGGGGCTTCGCCACGTGACAGTTTAGGCAGCCCAAACGTTGTTGAATGAGACACAGCAAGATGCCCCTGTTATCTGGCCAGTGAGCCATGCCTTGGTGAGGCGTGGCATAAAAGGAAGCCGTGCCCTTTTTGGGGCTTGGCGCAGCCTGACCCCCACTGCTGTGCCTTTGTGGGGCATGGCAGGCTGCCAGTCGGTGAGCGCAAAAGCTCGCCTCAGCTGTGACTGACTGGCAGCTTGAATTCCTTTGGGGCGGCTTTAGGAAGGCTGTCACACCCTTCCTAGGGGCAAGCAATCCTCACAATAAAGCTGGAGATAAATCTCTTTATGCTGCCGGATATCTCCACAGGGAGGCGCTAATGCTCTGTGATGGAGGAAAACCTCCCTCTGCTGCCTGAATAGTTTTCCACAGGGAGGGGTTGCCGCTCCCTAATGTAGCTCGCACGGAAGGTAATTAAGAGTAGAATAGTCCTTGATCATCTGGCAGTGAAATTATGGACTTTAAACTCCCATCCGTTTGGGCCGCTTTGAAATTAAAGCCAAAGGAAAAAAGGTGTCGTTTTAAAAGAAGCCTCTGCCTTCGCGCCAAAATCAGCTCCAAAATGGCCGGCGCAACTGCCGTTCCCCTCAAGGAGCCTCTAATCTCCCTTCCGACAGTCCCTCCAAGGAGGCAGCCACAGGGGCCGATGCCCCACCTGGCAGATGCTCAGGTGAAGGCAGAAGATTAGCAGCAACAACGAAATTGGAATAACAATAGGGATCGTTTCCCCAGAGGTAGTAATGACAGGCAGCTCAAAGCTGTCAGATCGCAGGCAAGTCACACAGAACGGAGTAACTTACAGACTGAAGAAATAATCATCCAATGCAGGAGACAACCAGAATTATCCCTACTAACCAGGCAAATTCACTCAGGGCTACCAAAGGTGGAATAACAACCCGGAATAGGTTAATGGACCAGGAGGGAGATGTGACACAACTTTCCTCACTGAGCGACTGAGTGAAAAAGCTGTCAAGGATAGTGACAAGGGCGGGACCTGAACAGCTTTTTTACAGACTCAGTCCAATCAGAGAGCAGACGGATTTAACCCATTCCTGGCTGCTATATCTACCATGAGGGAGAATTATGTGAATGCGTGCTATCCAAATATTCTCAGCAAATTTTCTTAAACTAATAATGAGACTAATAATGACAGAATTACATGATTTTTGCCAGATTAGTAGAGGAAACTACTGCACAGATTTCACTACAAGTGTAAGGATCAGATCTTAGTCAATTTGCATTAACTCATTTAAAATTAGCAGATTTGTCTGTCTCATAATGTTCAGTTTTACAGTATAAACAGGCTCTCAAATAATCTAATTCCTGCATATCAATGTGAATTAGTGTGAAGCAAGTTCATTTGCACAAACATAAACATATACTCCTGTCTTTCTATACACACACTCGAAGTTCATAGTAAGAAGCACTAGTTGATCATACCTGCCAAGCTCAGCCACTTCACTATAAAAGGAATCAAAGTTATCCTTCCAGATGACCATGATCCCATCGCTTCCAGGACCTTAAAAATGAAGAAAACACCCTCTTTCATTAAGTAAGTTACATACAAAATGTGCTATTTTTTATCTCATGTTGTGATATTATACATGTGAACCTACCTAAAACTCGCAGACTAGCCTTAGTGGAAATTGAACCCATATCATTTGCAGCTATACATGTGTAGACGCCATCATCTTCTGTGGTCACACCAATGATTTTCAGATATGCTTCTCCTAAATCACTGCAAAATATCATAAACTGTAAGCAGGTGAGACATTACCTACCTCTGTCTAAGACTATTAGTACTGTTAATATTTCATATGTAAAATTTCCCCTGCTTTAATTCTAGTTTCTCTCAACTGATAAGAAAGCAAAGAAATGGATTACAATTTCATGCATGAAAACCATGGCTGTCATTAGTATAATATATTCCTTTTACTTTTTAAACTATGTAATAATTCCTTTTTATTTAGTTTTCATTGTATACAATATGCATCCCACTCTTCATGTGAGATAATACTTCTGGTGACTGAATCGTCTTTTTGCCCAGAGCGCCTTTAGACCCTTATGGCAAATAGTGAAACACAAATGATGCAAAGCTTTTTTACACATTGCTTCTGTGTCTTTCTTTCACCTGACCTCTAGTTCTTATATTCAAGAAACAAAAGTACATGTCTACGTACATGCACACACTCATTTTCAAAGTTAATTTAGACAGAATTTAGATTCTGTCTACATACATCTTACCCATCCTAATTACTTCTTAATAAATCTACTTTTTATCTCAAAGCTTACATACCATCTAAGTAACTATAATATGGGGGTGCTTGAGGGTTTTATTTGTTTGTTTGAATGGGGCCAGGTACTGCTTGAAAGTTAATATACTTTTAATAATGTTCAGAGGATGTGCTTCAGAACATATCTCGGCATGGGTTCCTGCTTAATTCAACTCTTCAACAAATACTCTATCAAAATAAAAGCCAAAAATGGCAAGGCACTAATATAACAACAATGGGCAATCCATATATGCAGCTCCAACTATTTTGAACTATTGGGTCATTTGGAATTTTGTCAAGAGGTCATTTCAAATGATGATGGGCAAGGGCAGTGGAGAGGGCTATCACATAATGTCCGCCATCATGGCAGCAGGAATCCATTTCTGAAAAGGGAGAAATAGTAAGGATAAAACATAATTTGTGTAAAATCTGAAAACAAGGCAGAGAAATTCTTCTCCCAGAAAGACAATTATCTTGGGTTCAAAGACAAATAACTTTGAGACTATTTTGCCTTGTGTCTCGTCATCCCTAAACCCAGAGACAGGTTATTATATCCACAGAGGTCCTGAGATTTTCTGGCTGTTGCCACTTAATGCCATTTACGTCCATGACTAATCTCTCTTCATCTAGAGTCAGATGGATGATAACAAAAGAGTTCAAAGTTTTCCAGCAGCCATTAAGACTGGGCTGTTTCAATTAATCTTTGGGGTCTGAAGGACTATTCTAATCTCTCTTTGGGGTAATTGTGAATATGGGATATGGTTCTTCCTCAGCATTTGAGGTTACCTTGTTACCTTGTTGTTTTTTTATTTTAAACATTATTATCAATTGAAAGCCATCAACGTCTTAGAGGCGGATATGATTGCATTGGCATACATGACTTATGGCCATTTGTTTAACAAATATTCAAAGTTAAAAAGGCACTTAAAAAGGTCTTATGAGCAATCCTCACAATTACAACCACTGCAGCATCCCCATAGTCACATGATCAAATTGAGATGCTTGGCAACTGGCATATATTTACAATGGTTGCAGCATCCCAGGGTCATGTGACCACAATTTGCAACCTTCTGGGGAGGGGGTGTTTCCAATAAGCAAAGTCAATGAGGGGGAAGCCAGATTCGCTTAACAACCATGTGATTTACTTAACAACTATGGCTAAAAGGCTCAGACGAGACTCATCTAACCACCACATTGCTTAGCGAGAGAAGTTTCAGTCCCAGTGGTTGGAAACAGAGGATTACCTGTATAAGGTGACTAGAATCTATCAATCAGTTTCATCCAAGGTCACTAATTTGATAAACATGAGACTCAAGGCTCTTTAAATTTATATTTTTCTCTTCCAAGCAAAATCCAATTCACAGAAAAGGAAGCACTCACCCTAAAATATAAACAATTTGCTTAACACCTAACAGATATTACAGTGTAGTTTAATCTCTGTTGTTTATGGAGATTCTCAGTCATCCAGGTCATGGTTGTCCCAAAGGTGCTTTTTCAAAAGGCAACTGGACTTTGTTTTCCCTTGAAGAGGTTTCACTTCTCATCCAAGAAGCTTCCAGAACTGAGGAAGCTTCTTGGATGAGAAGCTAAACATCTTCAAGGAAAAACAAAGTCCAGTTGCCTTTTGAAAAAGCACCTTTGGGATTTGATATCTGTTGCCCATCTTCCCTTTGAATTACTTCATGACTGACAGAAAACAACTAAAAATGACATGTTATCCTTTTGATCGGGAACCAGGATGAGTCCTTGGCAGTCTATAAGTTCCTTGGATAATAGAGGAAGGGATAGGTTGGCTAATATCATAAACTGAACTAAAAGAAGGAAGATGAAGGATAGCACAATCAGACAAGATTGTATTATTATAGCTGATCTTAATAGAATTAATTGTAGACTTTCTGTAGAGTGAATTTACTAATCTACTTAGTGAGGCTGAAAGTCACTTTCATCTTTTTTTGTAATGAAAAAAAAATGGCTTGAGCTGCCTATGATATTGACAAATGTCTAGGCACACACTGGACCTACAAGCAGTTTATGAAATAAAAATGGCGGATATCTGGAGACAGCCCTTGACTTTGAAACACTGAGCATCCTTCCAATATTAAAATTATTTAAAAAGTAAATAATAATTAAATAGATTAATAAATAAATAAATGAGAAAAAAGTGCTGTTATGGGATGGGCGTCTCTAAGTATAGGGGCACAATACTGAAGGAACTAGAATGGGGACAGGCAAAGTCAAACTTGTTATATTTGCTTACACATTTGCAATCTCCTTCCAATATGGTACAAAGTATGCAGTTAAGAGAAGCCCAGTACCTGCAAGAGATGCTGTAATGGCTGCCATTGCTCAATGTATTAAGATCAGGACCTTTCCAAGTGATTGAAGCTTTGGGACGACCACAGACCTTGCATTTAAGAATGACAGTCTCTCCTGTCTCACACGTTGTCTCACTTAATGGTATTACAAATTCTGGGGGAACTGTAAAAAAGGAAATTGTTGCCGTTAAAGACGAAAAGTCCACTGTCATGTTGGTAACATTATAGTCATGCAATTTTGAGGTGATATATATGCTGCTTCTGCATCACAGCTGAAACAAAAGATGATTTTAAAGAGCGTGTTCACTTAGACATTTATACCCCACCTTTCTATTCATTGAAGGCTGAATATACACATCACTTTAAATGCACGTATCCTTTCTCCTCCGCAATATTGCATAGTTTGCACATTTAATTTGCAGTAGGTTGCACACTTTTCTCCTCAAGAAATAATATACCTGTGGAGATCGTACAGTGATTTGGACACAAGCTTGTCCCTAGCCTTGGAAATAAATTTCTCTAAACAGGGTGCAGGTGAAGGGGGAATGTAGCAGTATGAAGCTTTTGAATGGAAAAATACAAGTGTGAAAATAAAATCCAAAGAGGCCAAAAGATATATCCTTCAATATTATCCTTCCTTTGGTATTTTTTCAAGGAAGAAAATAAGTGTGACTACAGGACAATAAGGATACCATAAGAAGCAGAATTTATATTGAATTGTGACAAGCAAGACTTCATAAAACAGAACTGCAGCACAACAAAACTAAAACTAGATTGAGAGCCTTTAAGGTAATTTATGCATCAATACATGAATAACATATAAAGCAGTAAGGCTATACTGCTAGTGTAGCAGATAGAACAGAGTCAGAAACTTTTCTGATACAGATAAAAATATGGAAGCATTTTAAAATATTTTCCTCAAACTGCTATTTGAAGCAATCTTCCCCTTCCCCAATCACTGTGCTGGACTGCCTTATTGTGATAGTGGTGTTCATGGAGGGATGAGCAAAGAATGACAGAAGTGTATGCCTGGAGAATATATTTTTCCAGCAGGATCACCCAAGGCATGAACGTCATCCTAACTGCCAGCTAAAGTAAGACCACCTCTATATTGGGCATCAGTGAGATGGCAAAGGCAGGTCACTTTAGCAATAATGGAAAAGGCATCAGCTCATATGGTGTGGGAGTAGCAATGATAAACCACACCTATCTTTTTACGAAGGAAACCACTTGGATAGAAAATATAACATTGCCAATGGAGATAATTAAGTAGTAGATAGCTTCTGCCTTTTAGAATCAACCATCAACAGTAAAGGAACAAGCAGTCAAGAAATAAATTGCAGACTAGTACTTGATAGAGTAGCTGTGAATGCTTGGAAAAGATTAATGTGCTGTGATGTGTCTATACATATAAAGATCAGAATCATGCAAGCAGTGGCATTCTTTATGACACTCTATGGAAGCAAAAGTTGGACTTTGAAGAACAGGCTAGGAAAAGTATTAATGCTGTTGAATTTTGGTAAGATAGGGAAGATTACTGAGAATACCATGGATAACCTAGAAAATTAAGAAATGGACCATAAAACAAATGAACCCAGAGTTCTTGCTTGAGACACAATTGGCCAGGCTCAAATTATCCTACTTTGGACAACTTATGTGAAGGGATAGCAAATCTGGAGAAAATTCTTATGTCAGAAAAGGTGAAAGCAACAAGAAGAAAAGGATGACCAGTACCAAGGTGGATGGACTCAGTTACAGCGGCAATAAGTACCTGAAAGACCAGGTTAGGAACAGATCATCATGGGAAAAATCATCTATGTGGTTGCTAAGATACACTCTTATATGGTACACTCATACAAGAGATATATGAGAAAGATGTGTAAAAAAAGTTACATATTTTAGGAAAGCGGCAAATGATAATGTTTATTTTTCATTTATTGATGATAATTTTATCTGCCTTAATTACTTGAAGTAATTCAAGGCAGCAAACATGCATAATACTCGTCCTCCTTTTTTCTCCACAATAATAACATCCTGTGAGGTAGGTTGGGCTGAGAGATTGTGATTGACTCAGTCACTGAGTTGGTTTTCATGCCTAAGGCAGAACTGGAACTCAAAAGCTCCTGGTTTCCTTAACTACTACATATTATAGCTAGTTACATTTCAAAGCATGTACTATATAAATATACTAGTATATACACTTACTGTACATGTGCTTACATTATGCAAGTTGACTGTTTCTTAGAGAAAGGTATAAACAAGATGCATACAACATCTGCGTATATGGAGAATTGCATACCAGAAAGATGCAGTTCTTTTTTTGCATAAGAACTAGTTTGGTTGTTGTCTTCTCTTTTTTTGTTAATAGTTCTGCAGGTACTCTTTTTCTTTTGTTAATTAGTTTGAGATAATTGATTTGTTTTTTAAAAATGTGCAATATGTAGAGCTGCGTGCTAACTGAACACGTGTTTGACATGGAGAAGATTTTGGGTGATCTGCACATCCTTAATAGAATATATAAACTGATTTAAAAGGATTATATCACTTTGCTACTTGTCTGATAGTTTAATAGATATCTATGACATTTTTATGTATTTTAGTGATGAATTCTTCCTCTGATAATAATTTCTAAGACTATTTCAAAAATATTTTTTCTCATGAAACTACAATTTTATACTTAATCTCAACTTACCATCATAAATATAGTTGGGGTTGAGAAGCTGAAAAGGAGAAGAATAGAATTAGCATTTCAGATATTTTCGCAGAATGTCCGTCCTTAAGATAAAAAAAGTTAAACATTATAGCAAGCCAAGAATCAAAAATGAAAGTTATAGGAAATGACCAGGCTGAGCCTGAGGGAGGGGTCAAGTGCATCATTAATGTGCGGTCCCTTCATGTCCACAAGAGATCTAAGTCCAATCCTCCTTGAGTTCTGTTGACTTATCTACTGCCAATTTGCTTTGACCATTAGTAATTCAGATTCGTGTTTAGAGGAAACATGGAATAAACTTGTACTAATTTTGGATCTAACCCTGACTCCCAATTTCTTGTGCCTGACAACACCTCAACCTAACAAAATAGTGTTTGGTTAGCTATTCAAATTATGCTATATATGCCATGAATATCAAGACAGCTGAGGACACATCTTGAACACATCCTATTTGATCATGAACCCAAATGTAAATTTCTCCAAGGTATCATTATATGTGCAGTTGTAATGTATATATGCAGTTGTAATGTAACCTTTTACAAATTATATCTGATTGGGTACTCTCTCAGTTTATATTCTAGAGCACAGGTGTCAAACTCGCTGTGTCACGGTTGCCGTCACGTGACGTATCGTGATGTTTTTCCCTTCGCGGAGCTGGGGTAGGCGTGGCCTGCGCGTGACGCATCTGGCCCACGGGCCACCAGTTTGACACCCCTGTTCTAGAGGAACGGAGGAACTAAAAGAAAGGGATTTGGGTGGTATGGGTAATAAATAGAACTAAAGGAAGTCTGGAGTTTTAGCCCTAGGAAATTCTCCACTTAACATAGTAACAGATTTATTAATATTCAATTCAATCTTTAATACAGTCATGGACCAGCAAAAAAAATTAAAGATTAAAATAAAGCAAAACTGAACAGAACCGAACAGACCCAAGGCATAGTACTGTTTTACAATTGATTGTGGAATTAATGGGTGACCAAAGTCTGCCTAATTTTACAGAGACTGTAACAAATCTTAGCTATGTTCAGAGAAACTGAATCATACTGATCTGACAATAGTAATTTTACATAAAAATGATCAGAATTTCCAGTATATTTAATCAGGTAAGGTGTTATGAGTCCCTGAGTCCTTTAGAGGGGGCAATACAACAGGATATGAGCTGTAATTTAAATGCCCCCTTGTCCATAGGGGCACAGCCTCAGCTCACATGGAACTTTTTTATACCGGCCCTCCAGAACTGCTGTGGGCAGAGAGTTATAACGTGCTAATGCTCGTTAATTAATATATATTAAGTACCACTGAATGCAGAGATTGATACTCCACAGATATGATGCAATATTAAGAGACTGTGTTTATTAACCATTATAAAATCTTAAAAACAAATTATTGCTTTTCAGAAAATATTAACAAAGTTACTATTTCCCCATATCTCACATGGTCACATTAATTTAGATACATATAAAAAAAAATTAGGAGAGAAAAAGAAGAAAAGAAAAAAGGTTAGTGATAATACTTTAGAGATGTCCTTGGATTATTGGGATTGCATTATTTTGAAGAAACAAAGACAAACAAAAAGGAACCTCAGAGCAAGAGAAGGAATGTGGCACCAATTATCCCGAATTCACTAAATTGTACCAGTGGAGGCATTTTCATGGATTCAAAGTCAAGACATGACATTTGAAGTTCTAAAATCTTAATTAATTAATTAATTAATTAATTCTTAAAAGATTCATTGTGGCTTGACAGATCAATATTACAATATTCTCTTTCCTTACCAATCTAATTTCAGACACTCAATCTGTCAGGATAAACACCTTTAAGAGCCTCAGCTTCTTTCATCCCACATAGGAATTAAAATAAACCCAGAGCATCAAAACGCTGTAACTAATCTTGGAGCTCATGCTAAATTAATTTAGATAGCACAATGGTACTGTACTCAGAATAATAATTTTAGTTGCTCTAGCCTACAAGATTTTCATGCTAGTGGATATAGCTATCCCTCATAAAATGAGTTACAAACCTAGCTATACTATTAAAATTGTGCCTGTTTTTATTTATTTTTTGTTATTATGATGAATGCTCTTGACAATCAATTGAAATTGAGATTTCCTTTTGTATGTTGAGAATGGAATTGTCAACTTTTTCATCATGCAATAAAGGAATGTCAGTCTGGATTTGTATCCTTTTCAGAAAATATTGGTAAAATTTATCCCACGTTTCATAGATTAAAAGTTTTTAACATTTTGGTACAAACATAATGTCAGGAAGAAATACCTTCACGGAAACCTTATTGGCAAGTCCATCTCTAGATTTACGGTAACCATTTTCTAATTTGCCTTCCCTTTTGCCATCTTTGTCTTTTTTCTCAGATTTTTTCTTTAGGCGGAGTGCTGTGTGCCAAGATGACGACTTCCTGAAACCAGAACATAATAGATTGTGATTACTTTCCTGTGGATGACTTTGTTTGGAAAAAAATGTTTTAAATCAACCTAGAGGGAAAGAAACCTGGGAAGAAAAGAGAAGCCCACTTTCAAATGACAGTGAGAACAGAACGATTTAATGAGATTATGAGATTGTTCTGTCACTTTGTGAAAAATATGATTTCTAACATCATTGTAAAATAAGGGCATTTTACAAGTTAGTAAAGTGCAACTATGCCTTTGGTTTTTTGACGATTTGTGAGGTAGCTGAGGGATACAGTGGTCCTGACTATGTGCTATGATGGGCATAGATTTTTGAGATTTTTTTTTAAAATAAAAATGAGATATGTTAACCATATCGAGCAATTTGGAGGTAAAAGAGATGTTACTTGTTGGTAACGTTAGAGATTATAAAACATGCTGAGAGAGCTAGTTTTGTCTAGTGGTTAAGGCACCTGCTTTCTAGAGCAGGATACTGTAAATTCAAATCCCACCTTAGCCATGAAAGCCAATGGGTGACCTTGGGTCAGTCACTCTCTCAGCCCAACTCATGCACAGGGTTCTTGTTGTGAGAAAACAGGAGGAGGAAAGTGTGTTAGATACGTTCAAAGCCTTGAGTTATTTGTAAAAATAATAAAGGGCAGATATAAACAAAGAAATAAATAAATAAAATAATTAATCTCAGCAGCCATTGGAGCTTTCAATTGGAGTCTTCCAAGGTCCTGTAACTTTTGACCCCTAACTGATCCACAGTGGTTAGGATAAGAAATATCTTAAGAACAATGTATGTTTTACCATGACTTTAGAGAAATAACATTAAATATTATCCTTCATTAAATCAGCCTTTCTAAGTAAAATAACTATTTAGTAAAATACTTATTTTGTAGTTTTTATTTGTATTACAAAAATAAACAGGAGCCCATTTTATATATTGGAGAATGGATCTGGCCTAGGAAAGTTTATATCACTAAGGTACCGCAGGACTCCGTTGCTATTGCAAACTAATGAAGTCATCAAAGAAGCATGCATTACACCTACTTCATTGTTCCATCAGAGTTATCAATAGTGACTGCACTGGTGTGTCCTAGGACATAGCCGGGGATCCAGCCCTCAGCTGCAGGACACTGGTCAGTGGCGGCTCGGAACACCAAAAACATGTTCTGTTGGTTGCTGGCTAAAATTTGCACGACTTCTCCTTGGTAGACATTAATCTCATCCTCCTTCACTGCCGTATAATCGTGTGTCACCAGCATGGTGGAGATATTGCTACTGCTGCTACTTTCACTCTATAGAAGAACCAATTAGAAGGTTGAGAGAGAAAAAAGAAAAAGGAGGAAAAAGTTGATAATGCACACAAATAGAAAAGGGTATGACAAAATAAAAGGCTTTTAAGCAGCTATATGAGAGTGGGATGTTAAATAATGAAATTGAGTGCTGTTATCTAAGTACCTCTGTAACACGAGTTTTCAATATGAAGACTATATTCTAATTTTCTATTACTAAGTGCAATTATGTTATTTTTCTGTTAGTATAGTAATTGTTTAACTTCCTTTCTTGTGGAATCACATGCCTTTCTTGACTTCTATACATTTTTAAAAACTCTTGTTTTCGTTTTAAAGTGAAAACAGATGACTGAAGGGGATGTGAGTCACTGTATCTCATTGTACTTCCTCCTATTAGGATACAGGAGCCTCAGATTCCAGGCTAATTGCTGTATCAGATGGGATTCTAAATTGCTAAATACAATGATAAAGTAGGCCAATGATTTCCTGGATTTCCAAAGGGTGGATTAAGTTACCTTTTAACAGTGTGATATAACTTTCCCCAATGTACTGCACTTCTCCAAATTTTTAGAATAATGCTTTGTGAAAATGGGAGTTATAATCTATCTTCTGCAAAGCAATATACTAGAAAGGGTGGAGCCAATGCCAGGGCCTAAATAGCAATAGCACTTAGACTTATATACTGTTCCATAGTGCTTTACAGCACTCTCTGAACAGTTTATAAATGTCAGTGTGTGTGTGTGTGTGTGTGTGTGTGTGTGTGTGTGTGTGTGTGTGTGTGTGAATGTATAAAATTATACATTTCTGAAGATTGTCTTAAATTACTCTTATCCACAGCCTTCAGGCAATATGGGTAATAACATACTGTTATGATGATAACACTATACAACTATATGGCTGTACAGTACATCTATGTGGATGTATTTGAACAGTCGTATCTGAAATGATCATTTATAGATGCAGAGAGGAAAGTGCATCTTTTTGCATGCAAAAATTCTCGTGTACTCCTTGACATTTTCAGATAAAATCAGAAAATATTTTCATTTGAAACCATGTAGAGTACTGTCAGTTGGATTTGCTGACTTGCTAAACCAACATATGATCTCATTCAATTTAAGACAACCTCATATATACCTAGTGTCAATTATTTAAGGTCATATGTCAAATTCAGCAATGACCTCATGTCTACAGAAATTACCTGAATGGCTATTCTGGGAAACCTGAGAACTTGTTTTGCGAAGGGCAAACCTTCACTCATTAAAAAATCAGGAAGGAATTTTTCCTTTGAAGGTAATGAAAACTTTTAGTATTACTAAAGTGGCAAGAGCAGAGTATTTCAGAGATTAAAAAATCTCTAAATATCCTCAGAAATTGAAAATGAGTATCAAGCCCACTCACTTCTTTTTTATACACTGATTCTGATTCCGCAATCCTGATTACATCATACTTTTTCATTGTATTCAAAACAAAGAACTGTTTATTTATTAAGCTGTATCTTAAATAGGATTTAAGATGCTTCTTAATAAACTGACATACAACAACCCCTTTTTCTTTTAGCTATAACAGAGCACTATGGTTAAAGGGATCAAGATCCAAGCATTAAAAACTACTATAAAAGCTAGAAATGTTTAGGAAACTGGAGTCATTTAAGCTAGGACCTTAGACCTGAACTTCTTAATTAAATCCACTCACAGCTTTTTAAACCTTGTAACATTCTTACAGCATAATTTCCTGTAATTGGCATTGTTCTTGCCAATGATTTTCCATGCTCAACTTATGTACTCAGGCATTATGACTGTTCAAGATTAAATGCTATGATAATTTAATTAGATCCTCAAGTCCTGCAAAAAGTGATTTGCAGATTGGATGTTGCCATCCACTGACCTGGAAGAAGGATGTTGCTTCTTTATCAGAATAGAGGTCCTGTGAAAAATTTTTAAACAAGGGAAACTACTAATAATGAAAAATGGCCAGGTTTTTTTTAAAATCTCAAGTGTTGTTTGTGTAACAAATGTCAAGTCTTCTACCAAGAACTATAGCCATACTTTATTGTAAATAGCATTTTGTTTCTAGGCAATCTCTTAATAACTGTTGTTACTTTTAAACATTAAGATACAAATTCTGTAATTTGCTCTACATATCTGCACGCCTTTGAATCCAAAACCCTGGTTTTCTTATAAAATGGAAAATTTGCTTCAAATCACATTTCCCCAGTTAATTTTTGATGCTTTCCCTTTGATACTTTGCATTAACAATACATGTTATCTTTACTTGCAACAGCCTAACAGCCTATTTACACTGGCTGCCAAGCTGGTGTTTTTCTAAGAAAACAATTAAAAAAGCATTCTGCAGTCCAATTAAATTAACAGAATAACAATAGGAGTTGGAAACAAGAGGATGCATGCAAAGCAGAAGTTCCGACCCTAAAGCTACGCTCTAGTAAGTGAAAGAAGAAGAATCAGGAGAGTGCTATATTGTTAAAAAAAATGGGTAGTGCATGCTTGCAATAATGTTTCTGAAGGCCATGTGATATATAACTGATGATGTGCAGAAGCTGTAAAAGGAGCTGTAAATCGTACAGTACACTGAACTAGGGAAAGGACAAGAGTTGATATGTACCCATCACATTCCCCATGAGCAGTGTTTCTTGGTTGTTTTTAAATACTCAGGTCTCCTTTGAATGACATGTTGCATATTCAAACAGAAGTCCAAAACAGAAGCTGTAGGTTTTGTTGGGAGACAACCATGCTGTTCCCTTGCAAACCAAGTAGTGGAGCAGCTAAAAACTGAATCTGAAGTTACTCTAACCTTTAGCTTTTTAAACACTTAAGAGAGATAAGTGATGCAGCTAAAAATATAGACTGGTTATGGATAGTGCTACATGTGTGCATTTTAAAGCACTTAGGATCTTTTTTTTTTTAAATGGACGATTCTTTGCCCCATTTTAAAGATAGCAAAAAGGTAGCTAAACTTTTAAAGTTAACAGAATGTTGCAATTCAATTGAAATAATAATAATAATAAAAAAAGAACTCAGAGTGGCAGTTAAAGAAAACCTCTGTGTTCATTGGAATGCCAGATAACGGAAACAACAGGGTTGAATTCAAGCCCTGTTTGTGAGCTTCCCAGATACATCTCGCAGGCTGCTGTTGGAAACAGAATGGGCTGGAGTCTGGATCAGCAAGGCAATTGTTTTCTTCAAACTTTTCCTCAGTACTGAAAGAATAACTGTTGTGCTTGTATCTGAACAGAGGAGGAAGAGGAAACCCTGAACAAGTCTGCCATGGAAATACAGAAGTTGCATGAATTGAGCTCCACCGTGGTGGCTGTGCACAGCATATTAAATTTGTGCCTTCGTGTTAGACGAAAGAAAGCGGAGAGCAAAGTTAGTAGAAACCAGGCTAGCAGACCCCCTTTTTTTCCCCCAGCAGAATGAAGAGTTAGAAATTTTCTCTGTGTATCTGTATACATACTGCAAGCCTACGTCTTCTGTATACACACACAGATACGTTTCTACCAAAATTTGGTAGAAAAAGTTGGAGCATAACTGATTATTATTGCAGAGCAGTGATACAGCGCTGGAGAGCCAGAAGTTAGTATGGAGATATGATGGTCACGCACAAGAAGGGAAGATGGGAAGATTTTTTAGAAGAGCTCGCAGGATAGAAGTGCTCCGGCTCTTACCCCATTACTCTGGGTGGAGTGTACTGATTGCTCGCTGGTCGAGGAACAAGTGCTCATGCGGTCTGTGTCCTTGCTGTGTGAAGAGTGGCGGTGGACCTGGCGCTGGAGGGAATCACTGTCCCCGGGGAAAGTGAAGGAGCCTGGGCGGCTGACAGGGGATGCTGGGATGGAGCTCCAAAAGGAGCCCTTCTGCAGGGGGCTGCTGGGTGTAAAAGTTTCCTTTCCAAAAGGAGATGGGAAAGTCACTGCAGAAGGAGAGTTTATTGGCGAGATGGCTCCTGGTCTTGTTTTTCCCAGTGTCAATGATCCTACGTTGCTCCTTGAACGGTTCTCCTCTGAATTCCCACGGCATTCCCTTTGATTTGAATCTGCCGAGCTGCAAGGACTTCCAGATGTCTTCCGGGGGCTTTCCATTGCTTTCATCTTGGGGATCTTCTCTATTTCTGGACCATTCTGTTGTACATTGGATGGATGCCTGCCTGCCTGGCTAAAGCCAGCCTCTAGAGTGGTGGTGTGGGGAGGCAGGGAGGAATTGTGAATGGACATACCTGACATCTTGTCTGCCTCTGCTTGGGCTGAAGTAGCAGAGGAGACCAGGACTGGGGAGTGGTGTCGGACTGGCTGCGGGATCCGGGAAGGCCTGCTACGGCTGGAGCTGGGGATTCCAGTGCAGGTGCTAGGGCCACTGTTGTTGCTACTGCTGCTGCTTCCAGGACCGCTATGGTTCCTCTGGTACTCAATAGGTGATGTCAAGGCTGCAATAAGAAAAAAACAACACATAAAAATGAAAGATGATGTAAAGCAGTCTTTCATATGGCAAACTAAATTTGGCTGGTAGACAATAAGCAGTGGTTTTGATTGGCAAGGCTTACATCATCTGTGAAACAGCATTTATACCCCTCTCTTGATAGAGAAATAGCCCGCTAGCAAGTAAAAGAACAGAAAGAAAAATGATGAACAATAGTCTTGTCTGACTTCCAGTGCAACATGTTTTATACAGTAGAACCTCTGGTCACGACCATAATTCGTTCCATAACTTTGGTCGCAACCCGATTTGGTCGTGACCCGAACCTAATTTTGGAAATTTGGCACTTACAAAAAAAATGGCGTGGAAGAGGAAATCGGCCACAAAAAAAATTTTTTTGTGAATTTTTTGGTCGGAACCTGATTTGGTCATGGTCAGAAGCATTTGTGACCAGAGGTTCTACTGTACATACAAATGCTTTACCATGCACGTCAAAAGAAGTAATAATTTAGACATGAAAAATATATATAATTAATTAAACACTAAAGCCTGCAACGTATATAACATTATGTTCATCTCTACAGTATTACCTCACCTACACCTTACTGCCATACATTTGACATACATTTGTGATGGTTGCAGTGTCCTGTGGCCACGTGATCACCATTTGCGACCTTCCTGCTGTCTTCTCAAAACAAAGTATTAAATGGGAAAGCCAGAAGGGAAGGTTGCAAGTTGCTCAGGTACCACTGCCCCACCAAGCATCAGCCACCCACAGCCTGCCATGCTTGCGCTGGCACTGCACTGGTCACCCACACACCCTCCCCTGCCTGGGACAGCCACCTTCCTACGCTGCTGCACTTATGCTGGTCACCTGCACTTCCTGGTGTGCCCTTTCCCCACCTGGCAGCATCTACCCCCTGACCCGCTGAACTCATGCTGTGCTGACCACTCCCACAACCTCCCCTGCCTGACAGCAGCCACTTACCTGCCTGCTGGCCTGCTTGCGAGCCCCTTGGCACTTGCAACTTCCTGCTGTCTTCCCCACTGAAATTGGTTTCTGGAAGCCAGCAAAAAGTTGCAAAGAGGCCCTTGCTTAATGACCTGCAATCTTCATTTAACAACAGCAGACCAAGATTGACAGAATTTAAAGTAGTGCCCCTAAAAGACCTGGCACCTATAATGAAGGAAGTTAATGAGGTGCTTGCAAAGATTAAAATAACATCTATCGAACAGACAATCAGCCTGCCTCCAGTTCAGCAGTGGGGTTTACAGGAGAACTGGTACTGAAATTGGAGAACCCCCAAAGCAAAATCATATTCATTCCAAAACTGGAAGATCAGACTCAAGACCAAGATAAAGAGATTAAGATCAGATGCAAGTAATTTAAAGAACACGAAAGAGCAAAAATTACGTAAGAATCAAGACAATCCTAATAAAAAACATTGGTTTGGTCCAGAACAATTGAAAAAGCTTTGGAAATCATAAAGCAACAAATAACAGCAGTAGCTGGGAAAATTAACTCCATGAGGCACCCAATGGAAGCAAAATCAGCTATTTCAAATCAGATCAAAGGTGATTCTACCAAAGTAAAATTATAATAAAAATTCTGAAAATGGGAAACCAAACAAAAAGAAAATAATTCAGTTTTGGACAGATCTATGAGAAATTCAATAAACCTATAATAAAAAATACTGGATGGATTTTAAAAAGTCAAATGGAAGAAGTAATAATTATAGCAGAAATTGTTAGAAATTGTGTGAAAAGGATTAAAAACTGGACAATTTCTGAAAATAAGCAGTTGGCTTTTGGCTCAAATGTCTGACTAATTTATATTCAATTATAACTAAACAAGTTGATAAAGTATTGCATAAAAGAAACATTAGTGAATGGTTAATAACTGGCAAAACATATCTGATTCAAAAAGACACAGCAAATGAGAAAATACTAGGAAACTATAGGCTGATGCTGTGCTCACCTAAAATGCTTAAATTATTCACAGGCATTATAGTGAACGACAGCTAAGATTATTTAGGAAAGAATATCCTTCCAGAAGGAAATAAAAGAAAAAGCAGAGATACAAAATATTAACTTTTGATTGATAAAAAGGTGAATTGCAAAAGCTAAAAAACTAAAAACAAAACTAATTTACATATTGTCTAGAATGATTATAAAAAGCGATTGATTCATTATCACTTAGTTGGATCATCAAATGTTTGGAAACAACAAATGTCAGTAAAAAAATTGGAATGTTTACCATTTAGAAAATTACGCTGGTTTTCCAAGATTTGGTTGATTTCATGGATCCACATTTGACGTATTCCTGGACTAGTGGAATGCAAAACAAAGGACTCCATGACATCACCTGCTCTTGATGTTAGTGCAAATTTACATGGATCGTTGTCTACATTCTCCTCCAAGCAAAGGCAACTCACCTTTATTTAGACAGAAAGCAAGAAGTTTAGAGTGATTTTCACCTTCATGTTGTTATTTTTGATTAAATATATATTATAATAGCACTAGTTATACTGATCACTAGTGACTGCAGACCTTTATGTACCTGAATGAAGAAAAGGATGCATGGTTGCAATAGCATAATTAACCAACAATATCGGTCTGTCTGCACAGTCAAGTCACTTGCAAGTATAAATTAGTTACCTGTCAAATACTGAAATACAACAACTTTGACAGCACAGCAATAAGTTTATAATTTTGGGAAAAAAGATAAATTCATTCCTCTCTTTTCTTTTCAACAATACAATAAAACAGAACATAGGAAAAGTTCACACGGTACAGAATTGAAAAATGTATTAGCTCAATCCCTTCCTAATTTAACCAAAGCTTCCTTGCCTGGTTGTTTGTTAACTAAATTTAACAATTCTTTAAGCTATTCTAATTTGCATCTGCTCAAGGAAAATGAGCAGGTACAAAAGAGGAATTTTGTATGTTGACACCAAATGAGTTGTAAATGATGACTGGGAGTCATTTTACACATATTAAACTTTGAGGAAAGGAATTCTCTCAGTAATCCTCAGAACACTACTGTGGAGTAAGTGCTACTCACTTGTAAACTTCAGTCACAATTTGTTCTTTTCATAAGTTACCTAACATATAGATACCGTTTCAGGAAAATACTCATGTTAATTAACTTCAGAACAAGTATTAGTAACTCAGAACAAAGTTACAAAGTAAGGCAAAATTATACCAGCTATTACAAATAACCACACTTAAGTTACATTCTAATTGCAACAAGCCAGCCAATCTATGGTAAAATAAAGAATCGGTTTTAGAGTTGGGTTTTAATTTAGAAAATTCAGATTCTAGTTCTCATTAAAAATTTCAACTGATTATTGTTTTTTGAGCTACAGGTTATTCCAAGCTAAAAAAAAAAAAGAACTTTACAGGAGATCAAAACAGAATTAAAATGCCATTAAAATTATATGTGCACAGTTGTAAAAACACAAAAATGCAAATACAAACCTTGATACTGTTTTTAAATAAGAATCCTGGTGTTGAGAAACCTTTCTTTTTATCCAGAGGCTCACTGAATATCACAATCTGCTCAAAGAGGAAGACACGTCTTTCCTTGCAACGTGGCAAGAGCCCTGTATCCTGGTCCGTAACCATGAATGTATCTTGCAGCAACAGCTTACCCTGTGCAACGATTTTACCCTTAAAACAGGGATCAAAATAAATTTCATTAAAAGTTGTAGTCATTAACTGAAAAAGATAACTGTTAGCTGAAACCTGAAACTATTACTTTCAAGGAAAACTGTAGTTACAGTTACAGTTCAAGCACACCTTCATGCTTGTATAATCCCTCTCAATTTACTAGTTTATTATTAGTAGTATATTTATTAATATTAATACATTAATTCATTCCCAAAGCATCCCAATTTTGAGTTAAAATGAGAAGAATTACCTCTGAAGAAAAATGCAAAAAGAAAAGAATTTCACTGAAACAGAAATGCTCTTTCTATATAATATCACACAATTTTTCATGGAATTCTAGATTTGTCAGTAAATCTCTTCAGCTTTCTGCAATATGTATGTTCAGAAAGTAAGTTCCCATCTTATCTCATTCACTGAATTTCACAGATGTAAGGATAATCTGCACTAGCTTTACCTACCACGCATGTGATCTAAGCCTAGAAACATTGTTTTTACATACTCTGGTCAAACAACTCCTAAAACTACTATGATAGATGTATGATAGAACAAATGAGAACAGGTCCCTGAGAGAATGGAATGAGGGAAAAGTGGAGAAATAATACATTCTGTGTCTGGGCCCAGCCTTCAGAAAGAACATGATTTCTAGGACCATTTCTAGCCTAAGGTTCTGATTTTCAGTCAACATCACATTCTTGAGTCTGGATGTAACTGGACAAGGAATTTTAATTGGATTTTACAAGAAAATCTGAAGTTTGAAACAGCTGAGAACATCCATGAAAACATCCCATATGATTGTAAAAAACATTTGTTCGAAAGAAAGAGCACAACCCCAAAAAAACTTACATCAAACCCCTGTAAACGACCAACATTCATCATGTCATTGCACCGTTTTGGAACAATGCACATTACTTCTACGGCTCTCTGTTGAATAAATTGAGAGAAATTAGAGCACTAGTTGCACCCTCCTCTATCACATGTATCAGATTCGTTAAAGTTACTTTCCTCACCACTAGGCATCCTCCAGATTCGTTACAACCTTCCATTACTCCCCATCAATGTAACTAAAACAAGATCTTGTAGCCCCAATGTTAGGATTTTATGT
This sequence comes from Thermophis baileyi, assembly GCA_003457575.1. NCBI lineage: Eukaryota > Metazoa > Chordata > Lepidosauria > Squamata > Dipsadidae > Thermophis > Thermophis baileyi. The sequence continues at coordinate 2,450,371 of QLTV01002149.1, forward strand.
CATGGATACTATATTTTTCTCCTATATCCATTATATACTATTTATAATTAAGTGCCAGAGTTATGGTCAGTTTTATGAGCCTAGGGACCTTGTAATCATTGTTAAAGGAAGGAGTGAAAGTACAGCATCTAACTGAAAGTGGCATTCCATCACAATATAAATTCTTGAAGCCCCTTAGAGACGGGTTAACAATTTATAACTTTTGCTGCATCTACAGCTAATGCCATTTTATCTGATGTAGACCGGCTTGCTGAACATCTTAGGTTTCAACTATTGACAGAAAGATACAACTCAGGTGAAGCTACAGTATCTGGGAAGGGGAGGAGGGGTGATTTGGATTTCTGCTCCTTTACTAATGAGTCAGCCAATACCAAAAAAGTACCAAGCAGTTACATGCATGCTGCATTATATACTGACAGGATCTAAGCAATGATGGGGAAAATAACTGAGTTCCTCATGTGAAGACTAAAAGGAAGTTATCCACCATTCCATCTCACGGGATGAGGTAAACACTGACTTGGAATATCAAGAGTTTGTCCTCTCATAGGATTCCTGAGTTTCATCTGAATGCATTTTAATCTCTCTCTTGTCCTCTCTCTCCACCACACACAAATACCCATGCCCAGCTGCACAGGCATGGCTAATGGTTTAAGTGTGCCAAGACAAAATGGTATCTTATGCTAAAATAAAACACACTGGGGCAGTAAGGGGCATGACACTCCTAAACAGAGTTTCGAATCAAACTGCATTCTATTGTTGCCATCTACTGGCTTTGGTGCATTAAAATGAATTTTAAAGTGTCATTCCATGTCATCTGACTAACCATCACTTTCCAGAATAGAAATTATACAACCTATAATCATCTTTGCATGAACAGAGGGGTAGGGAGGAAAAGCACTGATTTTGTCATAATACTGAAAAAGTGTACCAGATTGTTCTTACTATAAAACTTACCAAGATGGTATTAGGAATGGTTTTAAAGCAATATTTTTATTGGTCTGGGATCATAAATACACTTTAAAAATAAGTAACATTTTTCAAGTACCTCTAATTCTGTTGTATCAAGATTTGCTTTTTTAGAGTATTTGAGGAAATCCTGTAAAGAAAAATCATGGAATTAGATCTTCAGTTTAAAACAGCTGGAAAGTCGTGTTTCAGAAATGGCAGATAATAAAATAGATATTTATCCACCATTCTTTTATAGGTTTTCTATGAAGCCACAATTACATCAAAAATTAAGCAGTTAGATAGAAAATTCAAATGGTACAAAATAAAAATAAAGTAAAATACTGTGTTTCCTGACTCTTGATTGCAGATACATCCATGCAATAGTTAGTCTTCCGTCTGCTATACTGAACCACCATTTTCTTAGAAAATACATTTATAAATAGAAAAATGCATTTTCCAGTAAACATTTATTTGGTCTTCAATATTTATCTTTTTACCAAATTAAGACCTTTGCCTTCTGATCTCAAATCACTGGTTTAGCTAAAAGTGGGCAGAATTCTTCCAATAAATTTCTCAAATATTTTCTTTCTATATTCTGATTTTATTAACATTATTATTTACTCAACATTGATAAAGTTATAATTTGACATCTTCCCATCTTTCAGCTGAACTCTCTGGGTTTAGGTAGAGTGTTAATAGTTCCCTACTATTGATATAGCAACCCCTTTGACAGATGCCAGTAGGAATTTCTTTCCTGCTGGCTTGATGCATTTCCTGATCCACTTTCCTTCCTCGCCTTTTAATCTCTCAAAAAATAGGAAGCCAACAGTCCCACTTGAGTATGTTTGAAGTGTGTGAGCTCTGCTGTGTGAACATTTTGCTTTTGCCAGATTTGTTTTCCCCAGGAAGAGCCTGGGGAGCATAATCTCTTGAGCTCAATGAAGTTTGGAATTAATATTGGCCATGAAGCAAGGAACTGGTCCTAGTATCACCTTGTCATGATTGACTACACATAAGACTGAATCCCTAATTTCCCATCCCTTTCAACTGAAGAGAAGGTTTATCAAAAAGACCATCTTCCACTAACGATGTTAACGGAGAACTCTCTGAGTGGTTCAAAGGGACTAGCTGTTAGAGCCCAAAGAAACAAAACTAGTCACATGAGGAAAAAAGTGAACGGCCAGGGGTGGAAGGATGCTTGTACCTCTGACAAAATGATATAGAAGAGGGTATACATATAGAGTTGGATTTCCAAATGTGACATAATAATTTAAGTGAAAATTGGAGCATTCAGTTACTTACCTTTAGTAACAACTGATACTTCATAATTCTTTGCACTGGTTTTATCAGCAAATCTGTGAGCTGAAGTCTATGACCCAAACGTTGCTTCAGGTCCTAGTAATAATATTGTAAAGTTCAGAATACTTTCTATAGGTTAAGAAGACACATTAGGTATATTGCACTTTACATTTCCCCACAGTTTCTCCTATGGTTAATTCTCAATTTTAATTAGAAAATGAATTGAGATACCTTGGGTTTTATTTATGTAAAAGTTTATCAATAAACAGAACATTCTGTATATATTCAATGAGGGAGAAGGATTTTTTTTTTTTTATTTTGGTGAGAGATAGTTCATCCTTGCCTGAACAAATGAAAAGGGGAAACCTAGTTGAATTCAGTGCAGTTTCCTGTGTTGTACAGTTTCGGGATGCTAAACCTGAGGGTGCCTGGGGGGTATATTTGGGTGAAAAAGCAATCAATTGACTTCACTTTGCAATATGAACTAGTTCCATCCTGTCAAGTCTGACAAAAACAGGTTGAAAGATTTTCCCCAACAGGCCTCTGAATTATATCCAATTTATCGTTAATCAGTCACATTCCCAGAAGTATTATGTGATCATTCACATTTGGGAGCACAGCTGCCCTACTTGCCTATATCAAGTTGTCAGAATCAGCCTTGCAGAAAGAACTTTATATATAAGACATGGCTGAATAAAAACATCCTTATTAGGTACTAAAGCTATAAGTATTAATGTCCCTTTTGTTCTTTCCCCCCCTCATCTGAATCTCCTTATTCTGTTATGTATAAGCAATTGGGGAATTTACGACTACATCACTGATTCACTTTAATCAGTTATTGTGATTTAACTTTACAATGAAGTCACGGGTTACATGTAATCCATCTCTGAACTGGAATTTGCTATACAGAGATATTAAATGTCAGAGTTAATAGACAGGAAACGCATTCATTCATTTGGTAAAAATAAACCAATTTCAGCCCCAATCCCAAGGGTGTTAATATATCAAAAATGGAAAAGATTAAGTAAATTTGGAGAAGATTGTAGCTGTTTCCCTTCTATCAAGAGACACAGATACAGTACATCTCTTCCCCCCCCCCAACTCCTTTGGCACTTACCTCAAAAAATGTATCAATGTATTCTGAGACAATATGCTCAGACTTTGGTTTATTTTGGCAATAAACTATATACATGTGCAATCTTCTCTCCTGGAATGAAAGGAAAGAATAAATGTGTAGTGCAGAAAAAACATGAAGTAAACTGACATGGACTAAAATTGAGATTACTATAATCTGAAAATTCTGGTTCTATTCTGGTTTATCACAGCTTGAAAAAAATGTATACTGTACGTCTTAAATAGCAATTATATCTACAACTGTAGCATTATCTTTTCCAAACAGAAGCAGGAAAACCATATTTGATGTGTATGCTATGTCTTATCAATATAGTGATCTAAATAGAAAATGAAGTATGAACATAACTGTCATTACAGTTTTAATAAATTGCGGAACTGATTAGATATACACATGCATATGGTCAAAACACTGATTTCCAAACTTTTTCCTCTGAAGGAAACTTTTCCAGATACCTTTTGCTGGTCACCAGCTCATATAGGTATTGCCTTAGATTTTATAGCAGGGGTGTCAAACTGGCAGCCTGTGGGCCGGATGCGTCACGTGTAGGCCACGCCCACCCAAGCTCCGTGAATGGGAAAAACATCATGAAATGTCACGTGACAGCAATGTGATGCAGCGCGTTTGACACCCGTGTTTTATAGCATGTTTTCAGTGAGAGCCAAAAACTTACAGAAAGTTTTCCCACTTTCTGGAAGTGGGAAAACATGAAGGACACTCTACATAGCCTCAACTTCTATAGTCACTACTTTTATCTTATTGGCAGTAGCCTCTGCCAATTAAGTTAAGTATTCATAATAAACTGAGCAACAAGTATGGTATTTACACAAATTTCTAGGCATTGAAATATATATAGCTCACAATATGAGAAAGTTTTGATTACAAGGAAAAAGAAATAGGAACATTGAGAGTTTTCATAACTGGGTCACTAGACAAAAAACCAAAATGGTTTTGTTTGCACACTGAACTTCCAGAAATCTAATTCAAGCTGAGTAAGAGCTCATCAGTTGTAAGCTGTTTGCCTCTTATGTTGAATTTGGCTGGAAATTAAGCTGGCTTGAGAAATTGCTGTCTGGATTTTAAGGCTTTGGCCTTAATAGTGGCCAGATGTTGCATCTGGACAGTAGTTATCATAGTTCCCAAATGGTGATTCCTGTTTCTTTATCCCTCCCACCTGTGTAGGGAAAGCAAGCCTCTTATTGAATTCCTTTCTGAGGGTGGTCTATGAGAACATGTGTTTTCCATTTGCCAACCTTTTCCATGACTCCCCTTCCCCTTTGGACAGGGCTTTTCCAATCTTAACAGAGGTCTGCAGACAGTTTCTCATTCTGCTTTTACTTCAGCTAGAAAGGGAAACTGGCAGAATTCTAGTCACTATCAACCCAGCATTTTACCATTCATCAACCAGAGAGGATGAAAGGCAGTCTACCATTCCATCAATTCCTTGGTAGATTGATTTTTTAAAAAAGTAAAAAAAACTTTAAAAAAGTAGGTGTGGATAGAAACATGCAGAGGTTCACTGAATTTCTCTGACAGGCTATCATTTGTTGAGCTTTATGTGGGAAGGTACTTCTGAAAGAAACAGTCAAGTCAGGACAAAATGGCCATGGGGGGCAGCAACTAATGGCCAAAGGGAAGGGCTATATGCCTGCTATAGCAAATACTAACCAGATGGAGAGGAAACATTTGCCTATAACAAAATGACCTGCAGTAGACAGACTGTGCAGAAATATAAGTACTGTTAGAAGTTACATAACATACTTTTGATGTGGAGTAAGAAAGGACTAAGTAGAGGTTGCTTTCCCAGAAAAAATAGAGGCATGTTGCAGGTGATATCAGGCTTTTCTGTTCTGCAGAAACATCTCCGTGCTGGGGTAAGCAGGATGTGCAGATGAGCCTATGCTATACAATTTAGATAAATTAACTTGCACTCTAGAATGCTGAAAGTTCCCTAATGACTTGTCAAGGAATGCTGGAGAGATTTACATGGAAGAGAGCCAATAGCGGACTTTTATTGTTCTTTCTGGTTGTTCCCTGTTTCTACTTTCATAGAAGCCAAAGAAGATTTGCCATTAAAAAACTGAAGGGGGAAAGCTTCAAATGCTTTCCAGCTTTTCTTTCCCATAGAGTAGCGGCAATCATGGAACTTTCAGATGTTCTAACCAGGTGGGAATCTTGCTACCTTTCCATCTGTTCAGTTCTTTCTCAATGTGAAGAAATCTACAGATCCCTATCAGCTAAAGAACGCTATCTTCTGCTAACTAAATGACTGTAACAAACACAAGCTAATTTCTACACAATGCAAGCCTGAGTAAGCTTTAAATTGCACCGCTTAGGACTTAAGCGAACAAGGTCTGACAGCAAAGAAAGACATATTTTTTTAAAATGTCTCCAGAAAAGTTGAAATTGTGTTAGATAGATACTAATAGTTAGTCTTTGACTCATGATCACAATTTGGATGGAAATTTCAGTCATTGAGCAAAGCACTCATTAAGTGATCTCACAGGCCATTAAGTGGACAGAGTCCCAGGTACCTTGGGGGTGGGTGGGTGACAACCTGGGAGGGCTACATGTGTTTCTCTCCACTCTCTCCATTCAGGAACTGAAAATCCTCTGCCAAAATTTAAGCAGGATTTTCAGCGCCCCCCCCCCCCCCCCAGAAGCCCCGCGGGACGCCCCCCCCCCCCCCCCCCGCCCCCCCCCCCCCCCCCCCCCCGACCCCCACCCCCCTCCCAAAGGCTCAGCTTGGGGGTGGGTGGGTGACAACCTGGGAGGGCTACATGTGTTTCTCTCCACTCTCTCCATTCAGGAACAAAAAATCCTCTGCCAAAATTTAAGCAGGATTTTCAGCGCCCCCCCCCCAGCAGAGAGACACAGTGTACAGCCCTCCCCCATCCCTGAGAGACTCCTCCTCCTTACCATGCTGACTCTCCATTCAGGAGCTGAGAAGCCTGCTTAGATTTCAGCTTTCTCTCATCTCTGGAGCCCAGACAAAAGAGCTACCTATCCACAGATTTCAGCTCTGTGCCTGCTTGGAATGCTGAAATCCAAGCAGTCACAAAGCTGAAATCCTTTGGCAGGCAGCTTTTTCAGCCAGCTCCCAGAGATAAGAAGGACTTATCAGCAGACAGTTTTATCCATCCCTGTCTTCTTTATTGCTCAGGATATCTTCCTCCAACTTCTCTGCAATAAGCAGAATTACTAGGTAGTTGGGTCTCAAATCAGCTGTTGGTGAGCATGAAGAGAAATACTGAGGAAAAAAGATTCCCTTGGTCCCTCCAGGCAGAAAGTATTTATATCCTTTTCAAAACCTGCCTTTAGATTAATTACTGGAGCTCAGGGGCAAGACTTCAGTAATGGCCTCCTCCTTAATGAAATATCTTTAGGTCCTTTACAGGTTTAGTCATACAGATTAATTACAATGTAAACATATGACTTTTTGCAAGATATACTAGTTAGATTTTCCCCCACAGCTGAGATTGGATACTGGTTCTATACTCAATGTTTAATTTTTATTAAATATGTTGCACTTTACCATACTCTGCTAGATGTCCAGAAAGGAAGCCTGAAAGTTCATTTTCAGTATAAAGAATAACTAGTAACATTAAAAAAAATATCTGTTTCATAGGTTTTGGATTACTACAATTCAAAAATGCCTATCAATTTTAATTTTTTTACTCCTAATTTTTGATTGCCCATATTATTCTCTGCTAAGATTCAACATGAAAAGCTATGACAGTTCCTATAAGATCACTTATGAACCAAGAGGATTGTGAATCCCTAACTTTTTTCAAGTTTTTCATGCCCTGCCACTTTCACTTAAAAGTCAAGAAAAAATAAATAAATGAAGCAAAAGAAGATTATACCATTAAGTAGTACAAAGATTTTAATTTTGAATATAAATAAAGTGGGCAATATGTGGGTGACTGGTTGAAAAGATAACCTATAAATGATAAAAATAGCCTTAATATCCAGAATAACAGAGTTGGAAGGGACCTTGGAGGTCTTCTAGTCCAACCCTCTACTCAGGCATTTCAGACAAATGGTTGTTCAATTTCTTCTTAAAAACTTCCAGTGTTGGAGCACCCAAAACTTCTGGAGGCAAGTTGTTCCACTGATTAATTGTTCTAACTGTCAGGAAATTTCTCCTTAGTTCTAAATTGCTTCTCTATTGTTTCCATCCATTGCTTCTTGTCCTTCCTTCAGGTACTTTGGAAAATAGGTTGACTCCCTCTTCTTTGTGGCAGCTCCTTAGATATTGGAACATTGCTATCATGTCACCCCTAGTCCTTCTTTTCATTAAACTAGTCATATCCAATTCCAGCAATATGTTTATATGTTTTAGCCTCCAGTCCCCTAATCATCTTTGTTGCTCTTCTCCTTAGTTTATAATATTTTATAAATTGTCATTCTTATGTTAACCAAGTTTTACTCAGTATATTCCCTTCCTCCATTCAAGTGTTGTTCAAAATACTGAATCCTGATATTTAAAATGTTTGTATTCCTCTTTTGGATCTCATATATATTCACATATACACAAATGTACATATTTGTGCTGCCAAACTGTTTTTTGTTTACTCTGCATTTTAAAATGTTTTTGCTTAGTTTAAAAAAGGTTCTGTACATAAAAATGCAAACTTGGTGTTCAGACTTACATGCTTAACAAAAAGTGATCCTAATTTTTCTGGATCCTCAAGGCACTTCTCTAATTCTCCTAAAAAGAAACTGCAGAGAAAAAAACACCACAAAAACAAAACTTTTTATTTGTTTATTTAAATAGGGCAAGATGTAAGTTTCAAAATAGATTCATTATATTTGCTCCATTGAAGAATATCAACTACTACAATGAAGACATGTGGAGAATACATCTAAGATACCCTGCATGGAGTTGATTAAACAGCAATTTTTTCTACATAAGATGCTCCGTGAGAAACTGGGTTATATCAAACCCTAACCTTTGTGGCAGCTAAACCTTAATAAAAACAAACTGAACCATTATCTTTAATCAGCATGCTAAGGGGAAAAATTACCTTCAATAAATAATGTCTCAAGGGCTTGTACTAAGCTAACAACTGGATCTAGTCCAAGGCCTATCTATTAAAGAGTCATCATCACTCATTCACAGACATATTAAAAGGGAAGGGAGAGACAGGTGGCCATTTTGAGATCTAATAATAATGGTAATAAAGTTCTTTCACATACAGATTCTTCAGACAGCCAAATCCCTTGTGAAATGCCTTTTGAGTGTGATTAGTTCATCAGAGAATTATTTTTATCTGTAGACTTTCCAATATCTCTCATATATTCAGCCCAGGGGCCAAATGCTATCTTAGTCTCAAAATAGCGATGTTATCTATGACAGACTTCTTCAGTTATAAAATGGAGGGACTTAAATTTTCAGCTAAATCTGTCAGAGTTTAATAAAAATTCCTCCCCATAGTTAAAAGAAATGTTATTGTATATCCAAAGGATTTTGACCAATCCACATAAGTAGATTATAAGGAACAATGGGTAGCTATTTAAGCATCATCCTGATACATACATGTACTTCAACTCCCAAAATTTCCCAGCCAGCTTACGATTGCTAAGAATTCTGGGACTTGGAAGTCTACACAGTTAGGGGGTTATACCAATAACCAGCTTGAGTTATCTACTTCTCCATGTTAATCTTGATCTGCAAAGAGTAGTTTGCTCTTGGGCTCAGGAAAATTCATGCCAAGTGCAGAGTCTTTATTCTGAATAGCAATTTACTGAAAATAAACAACTGTGCTCCTTTTGATAATGAATGTCTAACTGACAATGTCAGTTTTATTTGTTTTATTATTTTCCAGAATATGTTAAGTCACACACCAAAATAAAGTGTCAGTTCTATGGACTACAGAATAAAGAATGGTGGATGCCATTTACTTGTATTACTTCCAAATTATATCATAACAATTTTTGGATTTTGGGGGGGAAAAGTGAAGGAGTACCAATACTTTTGGCTGCATCTGATTGTTACGTCTGTGGAACTGTACAAATTTAAAAATGTAATTACTGTAACATAATGGCTATCTGCAGGTAAATTTGGGCTCAGTTTTGATGAAACAAAAACGTATCAAATAAAGAAGACACTTCTTCACCTTTATCATCTTTCAAGCCCATCCAAATATTTTTTCCAACATGATATCTTGTAATGTTTGAGTTAGTTTACCCATCTCTTCAGTGACTCTTGCATGGTTAAAAACAGTATGAAATTTACTCAAAAATAAAAACCATACATACTCTCTGTGCCAGTCATATATTTGATGAATGTTGCCAAACACAATTTTGTCTTTTCCTTTCATGTCATCAGGAACACCATCTTCTTTCATAAGTGCCATATAACCCTAAAATAAATTAGCAATAAGGGCCCTGTTATTTATCTGCAGGTATGCTTAAATTTAGGCTGCTGCACTATCCCATTCTCTGTTCGGAGATGTGTGTTTAAACTTTACAAAAATGTTTCCCATTTCTTCATAGAAAAATGATGCATGGTGATCTTATGCAAGTTATTTATTGCGGAATGCTGTCATGCTGGATATGAAAGTTCACCTTGTCCAAGTCTTTTATCAAGCTGGTGACATTTTAACCTACAATTTGCAAATTTCCCAGCCAATATGAATAAAAGCAATAATTCTAATATGCACAAAGTAAACAACCAGAAATGGGCCAGTGGTCTGCCCACAGCCCATATTTATAATGCATTCATTCATTTAAACAGAAAAATGATTTGCCCAAATAGTTGAAAAGAAATTAAAATCCTTCTCCATAATGGCAAAATATATGGTTCTAATAAGGCTTGAACTTCCATATGTAATATTATCATTTTGGGTGCTTTACCTATAATGTAACAACTGAACTGATTCATCAGCAAAAAAAGATCAAAATAAAATATCCACCTAAAACATAAAAGCAGCATAAATACATACATCTATTCTGGATTGCCAGGGAAAGCTTACGTTATATGTTCAATAAATGAAAATTAGAGGCAAATTTATTTCAGTTCTTAGTTTGAATCTATTTCTTGACTACAAGTAGTCCTTGAATTACAACAGTTCATTTAGTGATCGTTTGAAGTTACGACATGAAGTTACAAAAAAGTGCCTTATGGCTGGTTTTCACACTTACAACATTGCAGCATCCCCATGGTCATGTGATCAAAATTCAGATGCTTCGCAACAGCCTATTTATGACAGTTGCAGTGTCCTGGGGTCAAGTGTTCACCTTTTGCAACCTTCTGACAAACAAAGTGTCAGGATTCCGAATAGCATCTGGACAGGCCAAAGATCCAAAGAAAATGGCTTCGGCCTGACACAAAGTTAATGGGGAAGCCAGATTCACTTAACAACCGTGTTACTAATTTAAAAAGTACAGTGATTCACTTAACAACTGTGGCAAGAAAGGTCGTAAAATGGGGCAAAACTCTCAACAATGTCTCACTTAGCAACAGAAATTTTGGGCTCAACTGTGGTCGTAAGTCAAGGATATTAGTTAGCCTGACAATTTGGGCCAGCTAATAATTCTAAATGTCTCTAAAATTCTCCTACATGAGTACATAGGAAATCTACTAGATATTTTTTTCTGAACCAAATTATATCTGCTCAGAATCAATAATTTTATGATTATAGCCCTATGCTTTTCAGTGTTCAGAAGCTTGTGGTTCTATGAACAGCTTTTCTCTGAACATACCCAGATACATTATTATGTGGATAACTTTTAATCCTGAAGTGGATACTTTGTGCAAATATTATAGCCTAATATCACTGAGGCACTGAACAATACTGATCAAATCAAAAATTTAACAGTGAATATCAATAAAATAATAAAATTGGTAAATATATTAATAAAATAATTTCTAGAAAACTCTATAGTAGACATGTGTGAGAGCTTGTGTACATCTGTAATCAGCCCAGTTTTAATTAACTTCCCAAATGTTAGCTGCCTTTCAACTTTTAAACTTGTTACTTTATTCAAGGTTTCTTGTATTTATTAACACACACGATTAAAATATGCTTCAGCTGTCCATTCTAAAACAGTAAGGCTGTCAGTTATTCCATTGCTTATATTCCTACACAAGGATTCAACAGAGTCCTTAACTACAAATATTACTGTACATCAACCCAGTTCTAAACACTCAACAACTTATTTTGCCACAGTCAATAAACAGCATGCAATGCTAGTCTTGTGTAGGAATGGAAATTAATTATTGCCAAGTTTTGAAATTTACATGTCTAGATATCTATAAACAGTTACACTGACAGTTAGTAATAATTTCTTTTGAAATATTATGGTTAGCACTCCAACAATATCAGAAAATTCAGCAACTGCACATTTTAACTATTATTATTTTATTATTATTTATTATTATTTATTAAATTTGTATGCCGCCCAACTCCCAAGGGACTCTGGGCGGCTCACAACAATATAAAAAAAACTATTAAAAGAAAACATAATAAAAACAGTTAAAAACAGTTAAAAACTGATTTTATTTTTAACCAAAAGGACCAGTGTACTTGATTAAAAATAAATATAGTTTTCTTAAGGTACAGGTAGTCCTCGACTTACGACCACAATTGAGCCCAAAAGTTCTGTTGTTAAGTGAGACATTTCTTAAGTGAGTTTTGCCCCATTTTACAACTTTTCTGGCCAGTTGTTAAGTGAATCACTGCAGTTGATAAGTTAGTAACACAGTTGTTAAGTGAATGTGGCTTCCTTATTGATTTTGCTTGTCAGAAGGTCGCAAAAGGTGATCACATGACCCTGGGACACAGCAAAGGTCATAAATATGAACCAGTTGCCAAGCATCTGAATTTTGATCACATGATCCTGGGGATGTTGCAAAGATTGTACCTATGAAAAACGGTCATACGTCACATTTTTCAGTGCCGTTGTAACTTTGAACCATCACTAAATGAACTGTTGTAAGTCGAAGACTACCTGTATTGCTGATATCTTCTAAAGATGATTGGATTGAGAGGAATGGTAAATTCATGCTTCTGATTTGATTGATAAAAATTAAAACCAATCTGCTTAGATAAGGATGAAACATACCTCTACTACATAGCCAAGATCTCTCACATAATCTCGTTCTGTCTCCACTAATTCCTGTAGGACATACCTGTAAAATGACAGAGAAATGAATTTAATAATCCCAATTATTAGTTTATGTATGATCAAACAATAACAGAATACTCTGACACTATTTAGCTGGTTCATAATTTAAGCTATTAATTGATAAATTAAGAACTATTTATAACTAGAGAGGTAAGATATATTTTTGAAGACTGTAAGGGAAAACTGTCTGGTTGTTATAATAAGAAATTAACAAAATGATCTCCTCCCATAGATCTGTCTGGCTCCCATCCTGATGACATTGCTGGCTATTCTCTCATGCTTTGGTCTAGATTCATATTTGATATCATTGGTCCTTAATCTATGGTCATTCTATCCCCTCTAGATTTGTCGGAAAAGAAACTGGTTTTCCCATAAGAAGATACTTGGGTGTAGTCGTTGCAATGAAGACTATGAAGATTTCAGTACAAGATCAGGAACTTTTAGTTAAAAAAAAATTGAATAAGCAGAAAGATATTCCTAAATGTAACTGCTCTCCCCCCAATTCATTTTAAGAATGTTTTAAAACTGTTATGCCTAGTGGATTTTATATATTAATTTATTTCACAAGTAGATGTATTATAGATGTATTCTTCATCCTTCCTGTTATCATCTGAGTGAAACTGAAGAATACTAAAAGCTAAACATAAAAATTTGAGCGTATTAGCTGTAAGATCCAATATCTTAAAAATCAATCAATCTCTTTGCTATCCTTTTGAAAGCATTAAAAAAAGTCTGATCATGTATAATAAAAGAAACTAAAAATATGGCAAAGTCTTCAAAAAATTGATCATGTTTAATTTTGTCTTAAAGAAGAATGAAAACCTTAAAAGACTTTATATAAAAAAAGCAAAGGAAAAGTGTTCTTCTTAAGCAAATGACAGACTTTAAAGAAATTTATAGTCCAGTCTTACTGTCGCCTCTTTAAAGAACTGGACTTCCGTTCTTCCATCTCGTCAATGGGTGATGAGGAAGAGAGAAGTGAATTGTCTGAAGGATTGAATGATGGGCTGCTACTGTCACCCTGGTCTACCATCAATGAACTTGGGCGATCTTCTAGAGCCTAAGACCAAGTTGAAACACAATTATTATTTCCTTTACATTGCATACATTGCAAATGTAATAGTAGCTGGATGACACACAACATTTAACTATCAATAATACATAGCCTATCATTATTTTAACAAATATGCTACTTTCATTTTCACTATTAGATAAATTTAAAACATTACTCTATGAGGGTTACAAACCTTTCCCTCTAAATTTATGTTTCCCAGGGCTATTTGGATAGCTGTAGTTGAGAAAAAACTAATGTTGGATAGCACAATTTTATTTAGATCAAGTAAGAGTCTCATAGTCTCTTAATTAATATCATTAGACAATATACCACATAAGCAAGTCTGAGCGATCTACAAGATGCCAGTAAACAACAACAACAACAACAACAAAAGAACACTCACCATTTTGCTCTTTACAAGCTCTTCTATGGCACTGACAAGTTCTGCTGCACTGGGGGTTTCTGAGCTGGTAGGACGTACCAATAAACGAGAAGATGTCTACAGAATGGAATTAAGATTGAGATGGGGAGATAAAGGGAGAAAACCAGCTTATTCAAGAAATATTTTATTGAAATGAATAGTTCATTTCACTTCAAAGAAGCAGAGTTTGTTTTAAGCAAATCCTGTTACTTATAAGTGTTATACTCTCTGTATCTTTCACCTATTTGTACTACTTGATTACCATTTGGCAATGGTAATGTACAATTGGCCTGTGAGGAATCTTTTAATCTTTCTGTATTATTATTAAAGCTAATTATATTTGTTTCCTCATCCCCCCAAATTCCATATTAACATGAAGCAGCACAGAAAAGAACCAAACCTAAAGAATCTGTGGGTCAGAGTGAAACTTCTTTAAAATGGAACATTCTAAAGGGGAGTAGAACTCACATAGATAAGATTCCTTAACATCATAAACATGAAACAGAAGTCTGGAAGATCTCTAACCTCAAAAATTACAGGATTCTAATTTCTGGCTGCAAATAATGAGAAATGGTATGGCCAGAGGAAGCTTTTGGGAAGAGATTTGAGGAATTAATAAATAAGCAAGTCTGATTGCAGACTGCGTGTATCCCTATGTAACTGTAATCTACACAAGTAATATAAGGCTCACTTCATAATGGAAGCACAGCACAAATGTCCCACGGGCCAAATATTTTATATGTTTTTTCACTACTATACAGAAAGATTAAAATTAATCAAGAATTTCAGAATATGGAATGTTGTGCATTTTTATCTTTGGAAGATTGGCTGTCCCATAATGTAAATACTAAATAAATTTTAGTGTACATTAAACAGCTTAAGTTGGATGGGGACAAAGGAAATGGAAGATTTACAAGAATACACAGAAACTGTGCCAAATCAAACAGAACAAAAAAAGCAACATTATGCTAAATAAAGGTGATTTTTAAGAAGAAAAAAGAATAATCAAAGAAAAAAAATACTGCATAGCAAGGGTTTTAGCAATGGTTATAAAAAGTGATTTATAAAACACTACTAAATAGATTGACTATAGACAATGCAAATGCCTTCCAATGACTAAAGTCTTCATTTGTTGAGACACAAATTAACATAGATTGACAGATCTGTGTATGTTAGGACACTGCATTTACCCGGTGTGATATATGCAATAATATGTTGATTTACAAACTAGTCTATCGATTAGAGATTTTGGTTTTCTTCACAAAAGCATACTTAGAGTAAAACTGAGCTTTGATTGTTCTTGGGTGTACAGACTGATCAGTATATCCTCATAGTTAATATAGAAGGCAATAATGTATGTCAAAAATGGAATGGAAACAAATGTTTAAAATGGTTGTATCAAAGGAAAAGAATGATGAAAACAAGATAAAAAATGCTGTAAGAATCTTGTAAAATGGCAATGGTCCAGATTTAGACATATTCAGTAATATTAAAATCTGAATGTAGTTTGCTTATGGAGTAGTTGTCTGACTTGGTTAGCATCTCTGCCTGAACACTGAAATAATTGTTTCCTTATGTAAAGAGAAGGGTAGTAAAAATGAATGCAAAATCTACAGGGATTTTAGTTTGTTAAATGTGCTAGGGAAGGTTATTTAGCAGAATTTTGATTGAAAGAGTACTAGAAGCAATAGTAAGCAAAACTTAGCAACTATAGTCTGGTTTTACGCTGGCAAGTATATGCAGACTACATTTTTGCTCTTCAACGAGTATCTGAGAAATGTGCAGTTGTGAAAAGGAAACTATTGTACATTTGTTGATTTGAGAAGGCATATGATAAAGTGCTATTAACCCATGAAAACAGAAATGTCTCCTTTACAAAATGTAACCAATGTTCATTTGCTGGAAGATCTATACAAATCAACACTTTTTTTCATGGAAGGTATTTGCAATATATAATTAATCTTCAAAGTGTTGTTAAAATACTGCTTCCATCCTTGTATGTCCATGCATAGTAAAATTAGAACTCTGCTGTACACACTGATATTAATACTATGAGGCAATAGAGATAGTGAAGGGAAGCTGGGAAAATCTGTGTATCTCAGACTGGTTCCTAAGCTCCGTATGGAAGAGATAAAAGACAAAGGTTAAAATAATTTCTAATATTTAACATTTCAGCTGAGTTCCTTGTGAAAAATGTATGTACAGTATATATTGTATGTCTGTGAAACACATGGCACAACTGCATATAAGAAGCATTATTCATCTCAGAGAAGAGTATGGATGAACTCTTTGTCAAACAGGGCTTATTCTACACACTTGCAGCTACTGTAGCAAGATCTGAATCTGAGCCAAAATATTTGATTTTTCTAAATAAGCTAAGAGCAGAAAGGATTTTAAGCCTTAGGGACTTTTTATTAATGTCTAAGAACACTGTACTGCAGATTCTGTCATCATTCTGTATATCATGGGAGTCTTTTTCAACGGATATGGAGGAAATCCCCTCCGCCATCAAGGATGTGGTTACCTTAGCAATGATTAACATCCATAAGAGAAACCCACAAGAGTTCCAAAAAGCAAAGAAGGAAATAAAAACCCATACACTCAACTGTTGAAAATGTCTGGCTTTCTGAGAATGATGGCACGTTGCCAAGAAAATAGACAACCCAAGTGCTCACATTGTAAAATTAATTCTGAGTACAATGAAAACTCATTTTAACAAACCAATTAAGGCAAGAGGTATTTGTTATTCACAAGTATACTGTATATTAAGTACAAAAGCATGTTTTTGAACTGCATGCAACTCCACTATATCAAAATCCACTTAAAAGAGTATATGGAGTCTTCAGCTGGTGCATATTAATATTAAAACTAGAATAAAGCATGCATAACAGCTGAATGAAGAAATACATGTAAATCGGCTTAAGTTGCATAATTTCTGCAAAATCCCTTGTCCAGTATTTTATCACCATAGAAAACTGGGGTCTGGGCATGATCCAGTTGGCATGACAATAGGCCATGACCACTGAGAACCAATTATTCCCCCACCCTATTCTGCCAGAGAAAGTCTCTCCACCCATTTTACCTTATCATCTTGTGAGTCTGGTTGAAGCAGACTATGTTGTTGGATTGCCATTGGAGGGGGAAGTGGCACAGCATCAGGTCCTTCTTCACCTTCTTCTTCTCCACAGCTCTGCATGCCAGATGAAGATGATTTGGAGAGGGTGCCACTACTCAAGCCCTCATTCCGGCCTCTCTGCAAAGAGAATCATATTCATACTTATTGGTTAGATGGTGCTCAATGATGTATAAAGTGCTTGATACCTTTATATTTGAAATACCCCAATACAAATGGCCAGAATTCCTGAAACATAGCACTTTTTTATTTTGTCAAACTGGCTACATTCTTCTCCATATTGTACTGAGTTCAAATCTTAAAATTCTTAGTTCTGAGAGCACTTACTGACCTTTCTAATACTCTAATACCCTTGAGGAAAGTTTATTTGTGATCTTCTTTTGACCAAACAAAACCTGCCAAATTCTACTTTAACTAGCAAGGAAGCATATCAGCCTGGTTCCTACTTAGTACTAAGTCAGAATTTTTAAAATTATTATCAATTCACAAATTGGTATTATTACATCCTGATGTTATATCAGAACTAGCAATTTTCAATAAAGCATTTTCACATAAACTTTAGCTGAGTTTGTTGCTGAACTCAAGCAATGATAAATTTTCACTTAATGTAGAGTGAGGAAAATGACCTTGACAGATATATTCAGGAACCACTGCATAGTAAAATAGGCTGATACTTTTTCAAAATTCAGAATGAGATAACATTTGGAAGGGCCTTAGGTTGATGTCTCCCTGATTCATTGCAGTATAAGGAGCATACAGCACAATTAGATTTGCAAGATTCTGCCTATGTAGTTTTGTATTAATTTATGGTTTGTGTATTTTGTGTGTGTCTTTTGTGCTTGATCCAGAATCACACTGTTTGAGTTGGACAGTCATATACATGTATGTGTCAGGGGTGGGTTCCTCCCGGTTCGGACCAGTTCTCCTGTACCAGTAGCGGCCCGCTGGTGACGTCACGATGACGTCACCAAACCGGATCGGTTGGTGCTGGTCCATGGGGGCCGCCATCTTTTTTTTAAAAAAAATTTCAAATTTTTTTTCGAATTTTTTTTTCCTTCTGAGCATGGGCAATAGCCGACTTCCAGCACTGTGCATGCGGTTGCCATCTTTTTTTCGGCTTTGGGTTGGGTTTTTTCCCCAGATTTTTTGTTACTGTGCATGCGCGCGAGCGCCGAGGCGCACCCACGAGGCGCGCCCACGCGGTGCACCCATACGGCATGGGAGGGAGCGAACTGGCAGCAAGGTAAGTTGGAACCCACCCCTGGTATGCGTGCATGCATAAATATTTGATTGTCACCTGGGCCAAAAGCAGAGGTGGGTTCCTACAGGTCCGGACCGGCTCTATAGAACCGTTAGTAATGTGGCGGCCACACCCCCGAGCCGGTTCTCTTGGCGCCGCCATAGGCGCCACCATCTTGTTTTTTGCTTCTGCGCATGTGCAAAGCTTTTTTTAAGTACTGCACATGCGCGCGTGACGTGCGTGGGCGCGTCACATCCCTGAGCGAACCGGCAGCACCTGAATCCGGAACCCACCCCTGGAAAGAAGTGCTGATCAAACTTAACTACAGAACTGCTGCCAGTTCTTTCATAATTTAGATGCACAATTAATGCTTATTTTAATAACCCGTAGGACCATTAAGTCATATATTTTTGACAGAGGCATCAACAATAAAAACAGAGATAATTTGAAGAATGAAAATAGCCAGATATAGCTGTTTCTGGAAGACCGCTATGGAATATATAGAAACAAATGGCTTGTTAAGGGTTCCTTTTTTTTTTTTTGTTATTAAAAAAGACAATCCAGTGAATGTAATTACTTACAAGAAGGTAACAAAAAACACGATGTTAAACTTATTTTCAGAAAAAGGCACACAAGCAGCAACTAATGGACATCTACCTCTTCGAGAGTTTCATCTTGGGGTGTAGCTGCACTGTCATCAGAGTCCTTCTGAGAACCGGTATCAGCACTTTTGCGGACTTCACGGCTCTTCTTATGTTTGTGGGCCAGTTTCTTTACATGGCCGTCTGCCTTTCCACTGCTAAGTCGCCTCACTGGACTAGTGAGCCACTTCCTCAGGGTATTGCCTGGGCGTTTAGGACCAGGAGAGCTTTGTGCACCAATCATATGGGGCTGGAGTGATGATACTGATGCAGGAGGACTTGCATCATTGCTGGAAACTGAAAGAGAATCTGAAAAAGAGAAAAATATATGAAAATACAAGGAAGAAATAATGGGTGGTGGGGGGGAAATAACTGCTTTACAAAACACTTATTTTCCTAAAGGAAGTTTAAAAAATGTATGAGTTCTCACTATAATCATTGTGAAACTTTATTATTACTTGCTACGGTAGCCGTTATATAAATATTAGTTTGTATGCATATTACAATTTGGTTTGATACTTTTGCCATTCTAAGGATTCCCTCATTGACGTATTAGCTAGCAACCAGATGGCTCATAACTATGGTTCCCTATATCTCATGAAGGAATGGATCTAACTCATGATGAAATGTTCTTAAAAGCCATCCTTCAAACACAAACATCTAAAACACAATTATTTAAATATAATTTTCATTAAGAACTTTATACACGTAAAAAGAAAACTAAAGAAAAAAATATGAAAAAGGGAAAGAAATAAAGAGAAAGAAAAATGCAAAAAGCAAAGCAGAATGAGAAAGAAAAATAGCTTAAGGAAAACAAGAAAAAATATACAAATTCCAACTTTCTTTACAAACAAGCTCATTATGCCTCCTCCTTGGTATTACAAGGTTTCTCCAGTCCTTCGTCCTTTTTTAATTGTCAAAAAAACACACTTCACTTTTTTCCATTTTCATAAAAAAGTCTATAAAAGGTTTCTGTCATCTCCTACTGGTTCCAGTCTTTTATAAAAGTACTTGTTGTTGTACCTGTACCAAAGAGGTCAGTTATGCTATTTCTGACATCTTTATAATCTATTCTTAAAGAGCTGAGGTGGCGCAGTGGTTAGAGTGCAGCACTGCAGGCTACTTCAGCTGACTGCTAGCTGCAGTTCAGCGGTTCAAATCTCACCGGCTCAAGGTTGACTCAGCCTTCCATCCTTCTGAGGTGGGTAAAATGAGGACCCAGATTGTTGGGGGCAATATGCTAACTCTGTGAACCGCTTAGAGAGGGCTGTAAAGCACTGTGAAGCGGTATATAAGTCTAAGTGCTATTGCTATTCCTCCATTGTGAGAATTTCAATGTTCCTCCATCATTCTGCAATAATTAACTGACTTTCAAGGAATGTGTTTGCTTTATAGTGTTATGCAGTATATCAAGGCTTGAAAAGATATTGTGGAAATGACATGGTCTTTTATAAATTAATTCCATGTGATTGGTACAGCACTGCTTGTTTCAGTGATGCACCAGCAACAATCTGATATACAGATAAGGACCTCATTTGTACAGCAACAACAAAATAGAACAGCGGTTCTCAACCTGTGGGTCGCGACCCCTTTGGGGGTCGAACAACCCTTTCACAGGGGTCGCCTAAATGCGCGCTAGCCCGCCATCTTGTTGCCACGCCCCCTTTGTCACCTCATTGCATGCAGGGAGGGGAGGGGGTCGCGACAGTGGGGCGGGGTCGCGGCATTAGGAAGGTTGAGAACCACTGAAATAGAACATGTAATTTTATTTTTGACTATACATTGGAGGCTGATATATTTGAATGCTCTTCCACTAAATATCTGTTTTACTCCTTTCACACTTCCAGGGCTATCCTTTGAAAGAGTATGGTTAAAAGCTAGCATCTCACACGGATCAACATGATGCAAATAATCAAGGATATGTGCATTCTATACCCCTCCATGATCATTCTGAATACCAGCTACTCCAATCATGCTACTGGTAGGACTTCAGAAAACCATATCGCTCTCTGTCTCTCTCTCTCTGTTTCTCCAATGTATCATTCTTTTAAAAATCTCTTTTGCATTAGTCATAAGGAAGGAAAAACCACTGGAATCACACTTCAACAGCTTTTCATACGTCCATCCTTTATCTTTATATTGTTGCAATTCATTTTCTTCCAAGATGACATTATATGCTAAATGGCACATTTCATGGCAGAAATGGAAAATCTTTTGCTAAATTACAGAACACAGTACTCCCAACCAACATAAACAAAATTGAAAGTTACTTGTCTTAGCGAATCAAAGGTTTCACACTAGAAAGGACTGGATGGAGAAAATGATGTTGCTATGCTATGCTATGAAAATACAGCCCAATTGTTGCATGCAAACACATGAGCAAAGTGATTTGTTGCTGTTGCTGCATTTATATTAATATTTAATCAGGCCTGGGAAGATGTTCATTGATTATTCTCCCAATAACAAATTAATAAACATTTATCCCTTTTGTTAAGTCTTTGCATTTAACTCATATCTGAATAAGAACCAAGAATATTGTTCAAATTCGTAACATTATTAAACAGTGCAGACACCAGATGAGTGTTTGGGACTTTCCTATCATTTTTTTTCAGATTACTTAAGGATGTACTTTTGTTTAGACGGCCCATAAACCCTCCAAGGGATAATTTGCTGCTGTCTCCTCAGGTCTGAAATACAGCTCCATATGGGCCTCTGCAAATGGAGGTCAAAGTTCATAAAAAGTCCATATACATTAAAAAAAACAACCTGAAGGGAAAGCAGAGTAATTAAGCTACAACAAAAACAAATAATGAAAGCTACTTTTCCAGCCAAACTAAAGATTACTGTTCATTCTCAACTTGAGAAATACAACTCTGGTTATCTGGGATTTTTCCCTTTGATTTTATTTTTTTTAAACCAATCATGCCTTGGTTCTTGATGCTTCAAAAACAGCTGCTTACATTTCTTGGTTGTATTCCAACCAAGTTACTTAAGATAAGACCAGAGGTAACCAAGGAGTCTATCTTTAATTGTGGAACTGCGGTGCAAATAAAACAGAGTTAAATTATTCTCAACTGAACGTTCGTTATTACAAAATATCACACATAAGCATTCCTTCTAAAAATTACACAATAGGCCATTCTATTCCATTAAATCAGTGATAAGATCAATTTGTAATTTAATGAAAATGTGGAAGTCTTTACTAGGAATCATTATGAGGAAGCATTTTGATTTTGATTTTTCTATATAGAAACATTATGTTTTAACAAGAGAAAGAATGTCAGGGACCTTGCAGAAAAAGGATAGCACGATGAAACTGCCAACGTACAAGAATTTGGCAAATTATTTTAATGTGATATTCCTTCTTTGTGTGTACATGTAGAGATTAAATGCATCTAAGCCCAACAAAGTATTTCAGGGTGTTTTGCTATCTGATAAAACAGCCTACTTGTTACCAAATATCTTTTACATCAGGAATATATTACTAAAAGTAATGGGGATTGACTTTGACATGCACACGGCACAGGCCCCCATTGCTAGCAGGCAAAAGAAGAAAAGATTTTCAATTTATCAGATGAACCTACTTTTCTTTATTTAGAGGGTACCATGAAAGAAAATTAAATGTAACCATGGTGTACATAAGAAGCATGGATATCATGATTGAATTTGCCACTATAATCACACTTTTAAGGTCCTATTTTCTATCATGAAGTGAACAGTATCAGTAAACCTCAAAAGTATAATACAGATTACATATTTCATATAAAAAGCACTGTGAAAATTTTGAACTGTGTACTCTTGTGTGCAAGTGCGTGCAAGTGTTTGTATGATGCTATATAAACAATAAGCAATTGTTGTTCATATATATGAAGTCTTTGTTCAGTTGTCCTGTGTGGATGTTCAAATGTTGCAAGAAGCTGTTGCATTTGAATGACACGACAGTTTAATAATGTAAGAGTTGGAGAAAGTATTGGACAGAACTCAGTCTGAAGTCATTTCCTTTCTTGTTTACATGGGAAACAGGCCACTTTCTAACTCACTCGGAACAGAGGGTTTTTAGGCTAAGCTGAAACAACATTAAATTAACTGACATTGTTAACTTGAAATCCAGAGGTGTTCACTTATGTCTTCATCTATTACACTGCAACATTTCTCTCCTTCAGAGGGTCATTAGTAGCCAACAAAAATGCAAAATATAGTGAACAGTAGTATAGTATAATACAGTATCATACAGTATAGTACAGCATAACATTAGTTTCTGAATTTAGATTGTCCCCTGCCCTTCTAGCCTTTAGGAAGGGGCTGAAGACATGGCTATGCCACCATGCTTAGGGGTCCAGTAGTAGTAGTGAACCTTTCCAATCGTTATGCAGGTATTCCTTGACTTACAATAGCAATTAGGAGTGGAATTTCTGTCGCTAAGAAACGTGGTTGTAAAGCGTGACCGAAGCATTGTACCAAATCCCATGGTCACTAGGAAAGAACAATTTCCTGCTGGTTTCCCACTATCAAAATCAGTTAAAGTTGCAACTCCCAGGCCAAGAGACAGGTAAGTGACTGTTCTGTCCAAGCACGGCAAACCCCCAGAAAGCGACACACACACACTGTTCTTTAAACAAAAAGGCTTTAATACTAATAATTGCTTAGTATTAAAGTGAATACTAATTCTTTGCCAAAGTGTTTGTTTTCAAGCACAGAACACTTTGGCCGGGATTCCAAATGTGAAAGAGACAAGCAGGTCAATTAGTCTGTCAAATAATCATTACTTGCTGAAGTTGGCCAAGAGCCTGGACTGGAGTCAATCCAACTGATAGGGACGAGGTTCAGAAGGCAGCCAAGATGAATACAAACAAAATTGTCTTCAGTAAAAGTGTGTGGTGTGATCCACCCTTATATAGTCTTAGGGCGTGGCCCCTCTGCCGGCAAGCTTACTTTCGAGGAGACCTCCTTCTACACAGCCACTCTTGCCGGCTAGCTGCCCTGCGTGCTCTGGCATCAATCAGAGGCCCCTCCTCTTCACTGGAGTCACTGAACTCCTGCTGAGGAGGTGCAGAAGGCCCTGATTGCGCATCGTCCTCTGGCCCTGCTTCCTCTTCGGTCTCGGACTCCGGTGCCGGTGCTACAGACCGCTCTTGCCACCCTATGGACTGTTCCTGGTCGTCCGGATCCATGAGCAGCTGCACGGGACGGGGGCAAGCCACAACAGTGACTCCTGCTAGGTGGGAGAAAAAGGGTGTGTGTGGGAGTGCTGGGAAGAGTGCGCAAGAAGCAAGTTATGAGTTGGGTGAGAACGTGTGCATGAGAGGCACAGCACTGTCTGAGGAGGGTATGAAGGAGGGTCACAGAAAGTCCACTCAGGTATGCAAGTGGCCAGCATGATATGAGCAGTCCCAAAGGGGCTGGGGGACAGTGAGCAGGTGGGAGAGACTTACTCTAAGAACCTATGACCTTCCCTGCTGGCTTCCCTATTGACTTTCTACGGTAGGGAAACCAACAGGAAAGATTGCAAATGGTGATCATGTGACCGCAGGGTATTGCAACCATTTAAAGTCCAAACTGGTTGCCAAGCATCCAGATCACAATCATAGAACCACTGGAATACTTGGATGGCCAGAACCCTGACCATCATGATCAACACTTGTTTAATATCATCGTAACTTCGGACAATTGCTGAATGTTATAGGTTGAGGACTACCATTATTGAATGGAATATACTGTTTGCATTCACCTGTTAACTGTGGTTATATTTTGTGTTTAATTTAGTTTTTAATAGGGGTTTTAGAACATTTGTTGTTTTTATTTTTTTATCATCATTCTTGCTCGTTTTTATTGTAAACCATTCAGTTTCACATATGAAAAATTTCAATACAAATTGAATAAATAGTATAGTAATATATACTTCAACTTACCTTTCCTGCAATTATGGATCATTGAATACAAGTTTGGAACAATGTGGAAACCATCCAATTAAGCTGAAAATAAAGTATGGTAATGACTCCTTGTCTGGACAGATCCCTGATTTCAGAAGTGGTTTGTCATTGCTTGCTTGCCAAAGCTGAGTGTGTGTTATTGGTCCAAGGTCACCCAGCTGGCTTTGTGCCTAAAGTGGGACTAGAAATTATGGTCTCCTGGTTTCTAGCCTGGTTCCTTAACCACAACACTAGACCACCTCCAACTAATCAAAATGTATTTGCCACTCAAATGATTTTATGTACTTTATTTAAAATAAAATGTAAGCAAAATTTGCCGGTCAAGAATATTCTTCCAGAGAAATCTGAATACACAGGGGCTAAATGTAAATGGATCTCAAGCCTTTATGAGGTATGTTCACTTTGCTTTCTGAATGTCTTGTATAGTTTTACAGTTGTCAATTTTCTGAATTTCTCACACTGCTGGTGAGAATGTATGATTTATGATTTATTTTAAACAAATTTACTATTTGCATGCTTCAATGAATCAGCTTTCAACAATGATCCATTGCTGTGAACCAGCTGACTATAATGAACAAAGTAAGGGATTAAAAACTAAATGAATAAAATTATTTCTAAGGCAATTCTGTGCAGTCTACCACATTTTTTCTTAGGGCATTTCAGAGATTGAAGAAACCCATTAACGCAGCCCATTCTAGCCATTCTTTTTATGAAATCCTACATATATCTGTAAGTTACATATTGCAAAGACTATAGAAAAATAAACATCACCAAGCATTCAGGAAGTTCTTTTCATTAGACCAGTCAAGGACTATGGGAAAGGACAAATAAAATAAAGTACAGGTTGATAAGTTATGTAAATTCAGAAGTACAAGAAGCAATTCACACTTTTTTTCCAAAAAGCAAGAGATTGTTTAAAAACTATAAAATGAGTAAAATATAAAGAGGTCAACTGATTGAACTGGTACTTTATATTTAGTTATATATCATTAGGTATGTATATATCAGCGCCTGAAGCTACAGAAGAGATAGATCTCATTTTACTGCTTATTAGCTTTTCAGGGATGCTTTCAGCCATAGTAATATATTATATTAACTGGATCTTTGCCTAATTCTGACATGTAGCATATCTACAAGCCAGATTCTACATGACTAACAATCATACTGGATTGTGTAGCCCTGAAGGCACATATTTTTATATACTAGATCAAAACACCTGCATGCATTTATAAAATCAATGAAGCCTCCTTCATGTTGGTCCAAGATTGGCGTGATGCTGCAGTGTATCTAGAAGGCAGGAATCTACAACCACAAGGAGGAAATAGAGAGGCTGTATTATACATCATAGAAGACTATCTCGGGTTTGCTATTATGAATAAATTCAATAGGTGCTGTTCAATTAACTACTATGGTAGATGATACATATTGTTTATGTTTAGGGCAATGTTTAAAAAAACTATAACTTTAGAACCAAATAAGTGTTAATGTGCATGAATATATTCAACAGTTAGAGTCATTATGTAATTTCTTAATTCCACTGGCTGGAAGCCACTCAAATTACAAAGGAAAGGAGGTAGTTGCCTCATGTTGTTACCTGCATGACATTTTTCATTATTCTGTACCCAGGACAGGAAAGTACTGGTTTTTCACTAATCTTAATCACAAGAATTGCATATGATCTTTGCCAGTGTTTGCCAAGGGACAGAGAGAAACTCATCTATACAAGTTAACATGCTGCCAAGTTACTGCCATGTTTTCCATACTCCCTAGAAATAAGCACGAGTTCCTAATGTAAATCCATATCCCAAGAGGAAATCTGAATCAATTCGTACTACAGGAATTGCTTATTAAACGAATGACCATATATTGCTCATGTTACTTATGAACTGGCTCTCCTTATTAAAGAAACAGGCATTGTCTTAAATGACACAGTTAATAACGTCCAACCTAAGTCTTGCTCCAGATGGAAACCGAAGTTTAGGATTTGTATATTTGACAGGAATTTTCTTCCATCTAAATATTTCCTTTGGCTTGTTTAGTTTTAATGTGCCAAGAATTCCATGTTTTAACTAATAAATTATTGCAGTGTATGGAGTAGAATATACTTTAATGATACACTTTAATCAAAAACAATCTTCAGTAAGAAGGAAAATCAGGGACATTATACAACTCTCTCCCCTTTCAATGTGTAAGAAACTGAGAGGGGAGGGAGTTGCATGATTTCCCCTGATTTAATTCTCAATCTGATTAAATTCCTTCCAGAAATAATGAATAAAAAAGCTACAGTTTCTGATTACATACAATCACTTTTGTACAAATGTCCCTCCCTCAGACAACAATATGATGGTCAACCTTGCTTAGATTATATAGTAAACAGATGTAGCTGCAGAGCAATCTACTACTACAGTGTTAAGTCAGGAATGCTGCAATAGATTTATGTATAATGGTGGGGAAACCGGATAGAACTGATTTCTTTCTTGGGTATCCACTGGGCTGTGAAAGGAGTTAAAATGTGCTTTCAAAAAGTTTCATCTTGCTGAATGCGTGTGTCATGTTCTCTTTCTCAAATTGCAGAGTAAAACTCTTTTTGCCAATGTATGGACCCTATTCAGTGAATTAGATAGTTTAGAGAGGTAGGCATGAACTCTCTCTGCAAGGGGGACATAGAAATCACTAGAAAAAGGAGAATGCAAATTGGCAGAAAGTTTCATTAGCCTAAAGCAACAATATTCCCTTCTCTCCTGCATGCTCTATGTTTGGTCAATACTGAGCCAAGAAATTATCCATTTTTAAAAATATTTATTTTAGGAGCAGGTTCTACTTTTTTCTTTCGTAACTTCCAACAATCTGAAACAAGGCATAAATTTTATTAGGCTATTTCTATCAAACTGGTAGATTTGTTGGAGGCAATTTTCTTCTTTTGTTTTGTCATCTGCAATGCTTCTTCAGTTTTCTTTCACTCATTAAGTGTGACATTAGGGGAAAATAATTAAGACTCTGGGAAACAAATCCCTCCCCCCCCACTTTACTATGAAATAGTACTGTGAAATTTTTTCCCACACTGGGATTTCCCTCAGTCTCAGAATTGTTAGCCTATATAAATATTAAGACATTTTAACTTATAATGCCTTGCAGTTGTCTAAAACATGCTACATTTGGTAATACATAAAATTGATACCACAATACCAATGCAAATCAATATTAAATAGAAATCATGGACTTGAAAAATTAATAAGTTATATATATACACACGTAGGTTTTGTTTTTGTTTTTTTTAAAAAAATTCAGTTTTTTTTACATGATATTTTAGCTTAAACTTCCTGTTTATAAAATGTGCACAAAAGAGCTCTTGAGGGAAGGTAGAAAGGAAACATGGGCCTGCAGTATATTAACCCTCAGACATGCCTTCCTACAGTCCCAGATGTGCTCCATTCCAGGAGAGATTTTGCAGTCATTGTTCTGGCCGACTCTGGTGAGGTCTACAGAAACACATTTAACAACTTCCATCTGTGCCAGAAAAGCTAAGGCTATATGCTTCTTTAGGAGCTGGCTGAAATCCAAGAGTTACACCACTCTGTCAGCTATACTGGTTACTTTATTGCATTCCAGTCTTCACCCTCTTTTCCTGAATGGCCTTTCCCAGGGATCCCTCTTTAGCAATACTATCTTTAAAGATGGATGGCGTGATACTATATACATACACATGATCATCACCCTGGAGAGAATGTTAAATACAGGGAGAAAAGAGGCATGTTCCATTTAATCCATAACATTTATCTGAAATGTAGTTAGAATCAATTATGCCAATAAATACCACAGATGGAAGTATGACTCACACTATGGTCTAACATGCAAACCAAAGGCGTAGGAAGTGCCATGGACAAGGATGTACATGGTCCAGAAAATAATGGGAACAGAAGCAGAAAATCTAGACTGTGGGAAGTAGATATGCTAAATCTGTGGTGCTAGTTCCCTGAAATACAGTCCCGTAATAAAATCTTTATGCATTTGTAAATATTCCATACTTGCTAGTCAGTGAAGAAAGATAGCATTCCTTTCATTGGAGAGAATGAGACTCCCAGATCTTGCTTGAATGTGCAAAAATGAAACTTAGACCCATCAAAACGTGTAAAAGTGAAGCTTAACTGAAAACTCCTCCCATCTGCTTTCCCCAGTATGTTGCAGTCCTGATTGTCTGAATTACAATTCCCATCATTCACAGCAAAAGTCTAATGATCAATGATAACTAATATTATTAATAATGGAATTGTTGGAGGAAATATTATGGGAATAGCAATAGCACTTACTTATATACTGCTTCACAGTGCTATACAGCCCTCTCTAAGAAGTTTACAGAGTCAGCATATTGCCCCCAACAATCTAGGTCCTCATTTTACCAACCTCAGAAGGATGGAAGGCTGAGTCAACCTTGAGCTGGTGAGAATTGAACTGCTGAACTGCTGGCAGCCGGCAGTCAGCAGAATTAGCTTGCAGTACTGCATTCTAACCACTGCACCAACATGGCTCAGGAAAGACAGTTTTGCACTCTTAATTACCCTGTCTTGTTTCTTGGATTTAAAAAAAAACACTTTATATTTCTTATTGACTTCCCATCTCTCAGTGACACTTGTATAAATACGATCTGTTCGTAGCAGGATACTTAAATTAAATTAATTACATTAATGAATCATTAAATGGTTAATTTAAAGTAATCTAAACTGTAATGTGATGTTAATCTGTATTAACTGTATTAACATTTAATTGCTGAAGTTACACAATGCTATCTGTTTTTTTCAATGTATTGTAAATCTATGTTTTTCTGGCTATAAAGCTAGACTCTTAAGTGAGTAGCATTTATACCTATATTTTTGGTTTTTCTGCCATTCTGATACATTTTCTTCAGCCACTAATATTTGCATAAGATACTTAGTTGTAGTTTCTCTTCTTAGTTATTTCTGCCCCATTTTTATCTGGGAGGTATTCTCCATATCAACAATTAATAGGCTCTTTTTATGTATTTATTTTAATTATATATACTATTATTTATTAGATTTATATCCCATCTTCCTCAAGAATTTGAGATAACATATATAATACTCCCTCCTCCAATATTTTCCCTTAACAACCACCCAAGAAGGGATTTAAACCTGCTTTAGCATCTTATCAACTATATCTCACTGGTTTCCATTTTACTGTCTCTAGGACACTCAAGGCATGAAAAAATGAAAAAATTGATAAGAACGGTTTAATAAGTTTTAGACTAATCCATAAACCCTAAAGATGGGGGAATGTCTTGATTTTCTTCCTGAAAGTTAAAAAAGTGAACTATGAATTGCATTTTTAGGGAACCATATTCAATAAGTTGGAAGCAACACTGGAGAGGATCCTCTCCTATGTTTTTGACAAATGGATATTAGAAAGGGAGACATTCTTCAATAGGGTATGGGTTGCTCTGTTGACTAATATCTAAGATTCATACTGAGATAGGCAGGCCCTATGGTAACTAAGATTTTTAAAGGCCAACACCATCGTTTAAAATTGAATCTAGAAAACAAATACAATGCAGAGCAAATGTTTCAGTATAGACATAATATGCTTCAATATTATGCTTTCATTAACAGCCTAGATGCAATATTTTGCCACAACTGAAATTTTGGATACTTGCCTTTTCTAATAGCTAACTCAGGATGTAACTAAGCCATGGGAGATACCACCAAATCCAACAGCACAAGAATGATCATTGCTAGTGAATTAGAGATAACTGCAACTGTCCACAGCAAAATATGACACCAAAATGACATCACACCCCCTGTGATGTCTTCATACAAATATCACTATTTCATATCATCCTAATGTCTGACGTAAGCCGATATGGTGATGTAGTCACACATACACTATTTCCCCCTTGCCCACCCCACCTTTAAGGATGCTCATGTTTCCTGAGAATCCAAAGATAAGCAAGAATCAAAAATAACTCCCAGACTGATCTACTCTTTTAGAAGACATATATAAGAAATATATACCAAATCTAAAGATCTGGTTTCTCTATCCAATATCCTGGTAGAAGTGTTGCATAAAAGGGAAACCAATAACATCCTATTCCATATGGGAACAATGAAGACTGAACTAAGCATTATTCAACGCCACGGAATAGCAATGCAAATACGTTTTAATTAGGCTTGATTGGAATAACCCTAGGATTTTCTCCATTTCCATTCAAGTGGTCATTCCTTTGGTAGATTTGGGTCTGCAAAATGAAAGAGGACACTGAGAAATGGCACCGTCTACTACCCAGGCTACTTCCACATTTCAAAGATGGGATAAGATTTTGTGTTGACTGCAAAGGAGACAAGAGAATCCTAAACTGCATTTGGGAATCTATTTTAAATCAGTGTAGCATATAACACTATAAACATTCCCCTTATCTAAAAAAAAATCTTGAGTTACAGCATTATAAAAAATATTACAATATTACATTATGGCAAAAAGTATTTGTCTCAACATATAAGTACCCTAAAATTGTGATTTAGTAATTCTAGATATTTGGGAGAAAATAGTATTTCAGGACTGTCTTATTTTCATTGAGAGAAGCAATGGATCAAGAAAGATCACATCTTCCTAATTATAATCTCCCCGTATTTAAAAAGAAATAGTCACTTTATAAAATCACAGCCATTTTACATGGGAATATTTCATAGATGTGAATGTGTGAGCATTTAATAGATATTGAAATGGATCAAGTTCAGGGCAGAATAAGATTGATTTGCACAAGCCCCAAGGAACAATAAACGTATTGCAAGGTGACTCAACAGTCTTTGTAACGTCATTGGAATGAGATCTGTTTGCTAGCTATGTTTAACTGGAGGCATAAGGGATGCCTCAGAAGAGCTCTTTGAATTTCTTTCCACCCTAAAATTTGCAGTATCTGGATATTTTGATAATTATCAAGAATTCAAAAATCCAGTAAATGTGAATATTTTGTAATTAGTAATTTTATATTTTTTTCAATACACTTAGTATATAGAGTATATTAAAAGAAAGGAGAGATATTATTGCATTAAAGAAACTTCTTTTTAAAAAACCTGGCATTTTCCTCTTTTAGCCACCTCATAAATCCAGCAACTTATAAAAACTTGTGTCAAATAATAAGATGCACTTACTTTCTGTTGCCTATGATGAGCGGGAGCATACATTAAGACTAAGATGGCAAGGACATGATTTATAACAATGTGATATTTTACCTCCTACAATATCTATCCTACTAATACTACAGGCTGAAGCATCTGAGAAATATTTTTGCAATTAATGCTTCTGGGAAGATATCAAATATTCATCAAGAAACTATCACACTTTTCAGAAGGCATAAGTAAAACTTTCATGAATGAATAACAATAAAAAGTTTCCTGCTGTTTTTCTATCATTTCAGTCTTCAGCATAACATTTGTCTGAAATACTAATATACCCATAAATAAGTAAATACCTCTAACTCAGATATACAGACATTGACATGTTTATAATGAAATTATTCTGAACTCAACCAGCTGCTGCAGATATTTACAGCGACTGAACCTCTGAGAGTTTATGCATAGGGCTGGGATGTACATGTAACATTAGAGTACTTTAAATTTTTAGAATATTGAGACTGTTTATTACCATCAATATATGCAGAAAAATACAAATGTATCTGGATATATTTTAATCAAACTGTATGAGAATGAAAATATAAATTCAAAGGCTTTATCAAAAGGTGTTTCAGCTTTTATGCACTGGCAAGGTTAAAATGTACTCAAGCATTTCACAAACTATGTTAAAGGTACATTTTTAAAGGTTTTATTATTATTGCCTGACCAGAAAACAAAACCACTACATTATTTAATATAGTTCTATTTGAATTCATTATTTTTCATGCAGGAAAGTGCAAAATGCATATCCATTCATCAATACCCCCCCCTCCATGCTGTCTTTATGGAAAAGACTAAAATAGTCGAGACTACTAAGAACCAAATGTACACCTTTCTGTATCTATCGAATACAAAGTGCACAATGAAGGAAATCTAATAATAGCCTTTTTTGTCTAACTTGATGTGATATATTTTCTAGAAGATACTTAACTGAGCACTGATATTTTCATAAATTACATTTTTAATTTAGTTTTGATTTGGTTACACATCAATATAATTAGGCAACTTGAGATATCTTATACCAGTGCTAGTCTTCCCATTTCTGATGTGCATTTTCCTTTTAAAACTTGCTACAAATAGAATCAGTCCTTCATTTATTTGCTAAAGATTCTCATCAATTTCCCAGAATCTACTGGAAATACATTTGATTCTACTTGGAAGCCCTGATTTATTCATCTACATGCATCTGCTTCTGCAATGAAAAAATATCACAAACACACAGAAACATGCATCCCGGCTTTCAAGAAATTTTGAGTATCATTTATACCTAAGTCCAGGATCCAGTATTTACAGTTGTCAGACTGTCCATTTCCACAGTATGGAGAATGATGAGATTGCAGAGTGTCAGTTCTATCTGACATGGTAAATGGTAGCGGCTGTAAAATCCTTACACCACTGCTGTACTTTTCTGAAGAGAATTTCTACACAAAGGCTATGCTGGTGTTCTCCTGTTCCTCTCCACTCTAAGTACTCCTTGGCCAGGAGGTGGGGTAGAGAATGCATTTAAGCTTTCAGCTCTTGTAAATTCCCTTGTCTTCAGCAGAGCTACTCCCTTCAGGGGATGCTATCCTCTGACTCACTCCCTAGCACAACTCCAGATTTCAGGCTCACACTTGGGAACAGCCAGATGTGATACCGTAACTAGCCTAACTGAAGTTCAAGCAAATTCCTCATTACATTGCAGAGTTAACTTTTAAACATTTCTTAGCTTTGGGGAAAAAATCAATCCGCTTATTTAGCAATCATCAAAGAAATAATAATGTTATTAAAGCACGAACAGGACATATCAAATAGATTAGAGCTGGAGATTATAAGAAAGTAACAAGTTAGTACTTATCAGTCTTTTAAATTCAAACATCAGGACAAACTAGAAAAGGAAATTATCAGAGAAAAGGTCTGGTATATAAGAGATAAAGAAAAAGCACATGTCTGTAGCACTTATTTCTTTGGGAAGATAAGAATACAGTATTTCAACTGGGGAATGAAATATTAAAAATCTAAGAGCTGATCCACCAAGTATACTAGTCAGTAAGATCTAGCACACTGTTTAACAATAAAGAGTCAATTTCTTTGATGTAATTGACACAGCCAGATTGCTCCAGCACTATGAACCCAATTTTTAAATCTATATTGGCTGATTTTAAGGTATGAGGGTTAGGTGTATGCAGTAACTACTACAAGTAGTCCTCAACTTACAACCACAATTGAGCCCAAATTTTTTCTTGCTAAGCAAGACAGTTGTTAAGGGAATTTTGTCCCATTTTACGACCTTTCTTGCCACAGTTGTTGAATGAATCACTGCAGTTGTTAAGTTAGTGACATCTGGCTTCCCCATTGACTTTGCTTGTCAGAAGGTCCCAAAAGGTGACCCTGGAACATTGCTACCATAATAAATGAGTCAGTTGCCAAGCATCTTAATTTTGATCATGTGACCATGGGGATGCTGCAATGGTTGTAAGTGTGAAAAGCATTCATAAGTCACTTTTTTCAGTGCCATTGTAACTTTGAACAGTCACTAAATGAACTGTTGTAAGTCAAGGACTACTTGTATTGAGAGTACCACAGACACACAAATAATTTAGCTCTAAGTTTATGGCTTGAAACAGAACACTAAAGAATCAACTTTAATGGTATACGATTCAATTCATATATACAGTCTATATATACAAAAAGAGAGCTGCAGCAGAAAATATTTTAGGTAAAAGAGACTGGTTGAGCAATCAGCAATGCATGAATAAGGCAGCTACAAGGTCTCCTTATACATTTTCAGTAAATGTCTATCTCCTATGAAGACTCAGGTGTCCAATATTTTTTCTCATGCAACTCTAACTCTTTAAACATCTGACAAAAAACATCTATGTCCAGACCTACAGTTACTTTCAATTTGCTAAGAGAAAACTAGATGGAAACAGTTTGGAAAATTTTGTTCTGAACAGCAAGAAATATACCTCAGCCCAGGGGTGAAATCCAGCAGGTTCTGACAGGTTCTGGAGAACCGGTAGCGGAAATTTTGAGTAGTTCAGAGAACCGGCAAATACCACCTCTGGCTGGCCCCAGAGTGGGGTGGGAATGGGGATTTTGCAGTATCCTTCCCCTGGAGTGGGGTGGGAATGGAGATTTTGCAGTATCCTTCCCCTGCCACGCCCACCAAGCCACATCACGCCCACCAAGGCACGCCCACAGAACCGGTAGTAAAAAAATTTTTACCACTGCCTCAGCCTATGGTATAAATAATGACTAATTAAAATTAAAATTGGATTTGCAGAAAGAAATCCAACTGAGGAAAAAATGTGCACATTGACTCAGTGCCCACCAACAGCTGACAACATATATCAGGGGCTCCCAATCCAAACTTTAGCTTGCAGGTAATGTTGAATCTTCAGGGCCAATCATTGGGTTTTCAGAATGTCTATGAATGCATAGAATGTCTATATTGCCAATAGTTTTCAAATGTTTTGAGAAGAAAAAAAAAAACTTCTCATTTTATTCACCTTAATTTTATCCCATCTTAAATGCCTTTTTCCAAGTGAAGGAATCCCAATCCCTTTTAGGAAAAATATTCAAGCCCTCCTTTTCTAGTTTCCTAAATGTTTTGCTTCCTTCTTCCCTGATTCATACAGGTATTCCTTAACATGATTCTGATGTGCTCACTTTGCTAGTCAACTTCAGTACTTTTACACTTCAGGTTAACTTTAGCCCAGAGAACAGAACAGAAGAAAGGAAAATGACTCCTGAGATTCTTAATTTTCCAACACTTTTATCAAGCTTTCTTCTCTGACATCTGATTTGTCCTTTCCAAATGCAGCAGCCTTTTCATCAGCCAATCTGTTCCATTTAAAAAAATCTTACTTTTTGGTCCTGTTGAGTCCTCAAATGCAGATTCCTACAGTCTCCTATTCTGCTTGGATTCACACAGCAGCTCCAGTCCATACAGCACAAATAGAACACCAGCAATGTCTAACAGATTCCCCAGGGCCTAACAAAATTGCCTTTTAATATATTTACACCAAAAGGGAGACATGCATCCCCCAAAAGCTTCTTGGAGCCCATGTATTAAGATGGTAAGTGGAGAAAAAGTAACGTTGAAATCATTTTATGACTTTGTCCTCATCAGGGTATTTCAGATTGGTTTCAACACAGATCCTTTAGAATATATATTTCTTATTTCTGTCTATTAAGACAATTACTTACTCTATTCCTATTCTTTGCTTTCTGGGTTTTTTAAATACATACTGTAGTTAGCAATCCATAAAAAGGCAGAATCTCTAATCTCCAATCCCTTGAATGAATTACTCAGGTACTTTGATGAAAAACTATGTCAATTTTTTTTGAAAATCCAAGTACATAATGTCACCCATGTGTCTGTTAATAACTCTCAAAGAATTTTAGAAGATTGACAAGATCTGCCTCTGGGACAGCCACAATGTTTTTTCTTCACAAAACACATCCTTTGGTATGTTTAATTTTATAGTTCCAATTTGCTTGGAAAAGATATTAATCTTATTGGCCTGTAGTTTCCTAGAACTCCCTTGGATTTGTTTTTAAAAACTAGCGATGGTTGGCTACCATCTAATCCTCTGGCACTGAGCTTATTTGTAGGACAAGTTACATATTTTGCTAAGAGTCATATTTGAATTCTTTAATAACCATTGGTAGATGCAACCAGGATTTAGTTGCGTGACAAGAGCCGTGATGGCACAGTGGTTAAAATACAGAATGAAAGGCCAAGTCTGCCCACTGCCAGGAGTTCAATTCTGACTGGCTCATGGTTGATTCAGCCTTCCATCCTTCCGAGGTTGGTAATGAGAACCCAGATTGCTGGGGGGCTAGATGCTGACTCTATAAACTGCTTAGAGGGCTGTAAAGCACTACAAAGTGGTATATAAGTCTAAGTGCTATTGCTATTAGTGATTTATTAAGTGTTAGTCTTACAAGATGTCCTAAGGTATCAAATTTTGTTGCATCAAGAGTGTATATCCTTTGTTCTTCAAATTAGGTTTTCTACCTATTGAAGGAAAGATTCCTTAGGCAGAGCTGAAGAAGCTTCTTGGATGAGAAGCAAAACATGTTCTAAGAAAAACAAGGAAGTCCAGTTGCCTCTTGAAAAAAGCACCTTTGAGACAACCATGACCTGGATGACTGAGACTCTCCATAGACATTTAGCTTTATCGATTCCTGGATACAAAAAAGCTATGACCTTTTCCTGAACTTGGATAACAACTGCCAACACTGGAATATATTTTAGTAGAACTTCAATTATTATAGTTTTAGGTAACTTCCAAGGACCATGAAAACATGTGGCCTCTTCACATTTATTTTCTGCTTCTATTTCAATAGTTCACTCATTCTGGGAGAGATGCCCCCTTGTAGCAAAAGGTGACTATGTTAACTCTAAAAGCCAAGTCTAGCTATTAGTGCTTACATGTGCACATCTCTTTCCTGATGAGGAATGGGTCTATGACAATTCA
The DNA here is from genome assembly GCA_003457575.1 of Thermophis baileyi. Taxonomy (NCBI): domain Eukaryota; kingdom Metazoa; phylum Chordata; class Lepidosauria; order Squamata; family Dipsadidae; genus Thermophis; species Thermophis baileyi. The sequence continues at coordinate 2,487,953 of QLTV01002149.1, forward strand.
CCATAGCCAACTTGCCAACTTGTTACCAACACAAAGATTGTGCTGTTTGCTGTGGGACAACACGCCATGGCCAAGTTGCTGGGGGACAAGAATTACACTAATATTGAAGAAATGGTGGAATAGAATCATTAAAAAAAGAATGCAAAACGAGGGACAAAATGAAATGTGAATGACAAAAAATAATTAAATTGAATTGTTAAATTATTCTGTGGCAAATTGTTCCACAGTGAATTGGCCGTGACGAGTTGTCCCTTGGAAAATTGGCCATGGCGAGTTGGCTCAAGTGAGTTGTCCCATTCCATGAAGAATATCTTGAGCACAGAAGACAATGCATTCCCAAAGAAGCGAAGACAGTAACCCAACAGGGTTGTATAAATGAATGTCTTTAGTCTTATCTAATCTTCCCAACGTAAGCTTAAGGTTTTTTAATTTTTTAAAATATTAAAATATTTCTCTGATGAACGCATGAAGTAAAACAGTAAAAACATAATTATACATCCATGACTGCAGAAACCTAGAGAGTTCTAGCACTATATTTTTCAATAAAAATGGAAAAGATAACTTTGGCTTAGATATAATAATCTTATAGTTTAAACAGGTTATCTTCCTATTTTTTCTACTATATAATCAACGGTCATTTCAAGGAAGATGCAACATGAATTATCATGCCAAATTTCTCAGTTTCAAAGGCCACCCAATCCCAGATGAGAAAAGTCAAATATCTAGCTGCAATGCTTAAAGACTGTGTTTACATAAATTGCCAGGAATTTTATTTATGATACTGTTCTTCTCTAAGGAACAAAAGAGGGTGTTCTTGGTTGTGAACTCAGCAGCAAAGAATTATTACAGCCAGCCAGTTTGATCCTTTTCTCCACCCTTGTCTTAACTATAGTAAGCGAAAAAAACCCCTATGTACCCTCATTAAGAAGGGAGCCTCAGCAAATCATTTCAGAATCAATACTACATGAAAAAACACAATATAACATTAAGAAAAATTCTGGACATATTAGGGTTTTCTTGTCCTTACTATACAATGTATTACAATTCCAGTAATACCAGCTGCATTCAGTAGGATTTAACATCTTTATTTACCAACACAAAGATTGTGCTGTTTGCTGAAATTTGCATCCCCCCCCCCGATAAAAATTAGCTAGCTTGCAAAAACTGAATGATTAGGAGATAAAGACTTTTGGAAAGCATTAAAGATATTATTTCATCTTGCTTTCCAGCTTTTCAAATAATAATACTTTTTATATGCTTGGCTGAAAGTTAATCTCTTTGACTGCAAACTATCCAAAGGCCATTTCCCCCCCACCCCTGAGTGAAGAATAATTTAAATTTCATTGTTGTCGTCCTCCCCCCCCAGATACAATCAACTTCTAGCTTTTTTTTCTTCATTGTCTAATAAATTTTATGGTAAACAATTTGAAAGTCTTGGGAATTACTTCAAGTGTTCAGAAGACGGTCAATTAAAAATCAAATAGCTACTTAAATGTGAACTGTTAAAACTTATCAAGAGCAGAACAAAGGAACATTCTTGGCCACCAAAGATGGAGCTAAAAGGAAATATTAAATCAACCCTTCCTAGTTAGATGGTAGGGCTTAAAATTTCTTCCTGTCCCATGAAGAAAAGAATATTATTTTCAGTTTAAATTTGCCTTCTAGGAGAAGCAGTGACTTTTTTTATCAGCTTTATGTTACAAAGACAAGGAGGAAGATGAGGAAAAAACTATAGGTTGGAAACAGAGCAGAGGTTGCAGCATTAGAAGCACAAACCAGGTATGTATAAATATCATTTTTGATGGTTCTATACAATTTCCTTAGGCAGCCAAATATTCTCAAGTACAGGAAGCTATAAATCTTGACTTAACTTAAAAGGCTAGCGTTATTTGTGGTGACCACTGAAATTGTCTACTCAGACACTTTGGTATGTATAAAAAATTCGGGGGGAAATCTGTCTTGCATATGCAGCTAGCTTTTACAGGAATGCCGAAATGCATGTCATTCTTGTCACTTTTACCTTTTCCAGTGATAGGGCAAACTGAGAGAATGGCCCCTCCCATTTCTCTGTAGGAATTTGAGGACAATAAGATTGGTCTAACATATATGGCACAATAAGAAACGTTTAGTGTTTCTTTTTGTAATTAACAGGGGGAAAGTGCAGGAGACCAATATCGTTAAGATGTAAATCTGTTGACTTCCTGATCATATAAATAACAAATAACACCTTGGCAACAAATTGATCAATTACACTCACTCTTTTCCCTTTGAGATTTCTACAAAACTTTTTTCTCTTTTTTTTGAGAATGCATGTAATACAGTCAACAAGTTAATAAGCTGATTTAAATTATTAGCTATATTTAATTTTTCTACCACGAAAAATTCAGTGGCACCCTATGTAAAAGGTTTTATGGTTTATGATTTTATAGTTACTGGGTTTTATTGTTATGAGCCCCCAGAGTCGTGTTTAAGATGGACAGTCATACAAATCTGCTAAAAAAATAATCATGTTACACTTTATAGAAGGCCTCAATGAAAGAAGCAATAACCCAACCCAACACTCATAGTTTGTAATCTACAAAAAAGTTACACAAAGTCTCATCCTATGTAAACTAAATAGTCCTAAATTGCACTACACTCATTTTTTTATAATATCCATCACATCACTGTTAAATAGAAGTACGGGGAAAGGAAAAAACAGACAACTGGAAAACTTAATTCTCTTACCTTTGTGGTTAAAGATGCCTTCCATCTCCATACTACTTCTAGAATGGGCAATGCAGAGAGAACCACAGGGAACTAGTCCTTCTGCAGCTGGGGATCGGTCAGTAGTCCGTACTAGACACCAGTCAGGTTTATCATGAGGTCTCTCCAGCACTTCTACTGTCTGACCACGACGGATTGTGAGTTCATTGCTGTTGCATGCTGTAAAGTCATGGATGACCACTGTCAGCTCACAACCACCAGATAACTGTAGAAAAAGGAAACAAAATAGAAACCTCAGTGTTCTGTGTTGAAGAATTCATTCATATCTACCCATCTGGATAATTTTTTTGACCATCTGAAGTGGTTCCATCACAAACTGAACAGCTAGTGACATTAACACAATTCTCACTTTGCATTATATGTGATGGTCCTTACATAATTATTCTTTTTCAGTTCTTATGGGTATCTATGTGTGCCCTCTCAGCGACAACAGGTATAAGTTTAATAAGAAAAATATTGAAAAGCTGAATTTATTTTTAAATAATTTACATGAAGTTTTACTATTACAAGACATACACAAAGAAATGTCAACATAAATCACTGTCATTAAAAGATCTTCCAATAAGGTTTTTACATTATATTATATATTACATTATATGCAAAAATATCCAGTGATTTTATAATAATTGAAATAGATTCCCCTAGAAAATTCATGGTACATTATGCCACTACCTCAGTATTCCTCTGGTCATCCAGTAATAAAAAAAGATTTTCCTTTTATTGAAATGTATTGACAATTTCTGAAAAGAACACATCTTTTTGAATTTATAATATTGGTTATAAAGCTTACACTTTACCTTTTCTAAATTCCAAAATAAATAGGAAATTACATAATACATTGAAATTACATAATACAAAAATCAGAATCTGATTTCACTTCTGAGCTTTGAATAATACATTATGTTGTCTGGATTAGGAATGTATTACTCTTGGCGATTTGCATTACAAAAGGGATGCAACCAGTTCATTTTTTTAGGAATATTACTTTTTGGTATGTCTCTGGTCATCCAGGGCTAAGGTGTATCTTTCCAGTTCATCAGACAATCCTTATAAATAAATAAAATAAAAATAAATGTACAGACTAATTTTCCACTTCCTTTCTACATAATGTATTATAACTTCCAGTTAGTCTAGCTGGAATTTTCCCAAAACTTTCCCATGACCACAGACTGTAAAAGCTTGGTTTTCTGATCTTAGTTTTGAAAGTGGGAAGGGGGAGAGGGTAAAGAGAAAAGACGATGTATGTTTCTCATAATGAAGCAAAATAAATCAGCTTCTATCTGTCAAGACACAGGCAGGAATTGTTCCCACGTAATCTCTCAGGATAATTTCCATTCAAGTTAAGAGGTGTGCATTTTCAGAAACATGTTGCCTTCCCCCTTAATGTATGAGGGGTGCACTTCTTCATCCACACCCATTCTGTTCTGCTTATATTAGCACTCCATCCACTCAAAATTATGTCAAAAGATAATTTATTTGGGGGTGGAAAGGGTAGGCAGGCAAAAAAAAGCCCTTGGGGCTTTTAAAAATGATTAATTTTTATATTACTTCCCTTAGATTGGAGTCAGAAACAATTGAAAACAGCTGTATTCCTGAAGCGGTCTGAGAAAGGGGCTTTTTTGATTTAGAGTCTGACCACAAAACAACAAGACAATATGTAGATCTTCTAAGGAAAGAATGCTGCAAATAGAAAATTTGTGTTTGAATCATCCTGAATAGATAATACAAAATTGGCCTTGTTAGTGTAGATGCAAATTGAAATAGCAAAAAATACAGTGATGTCCATATTAGAAGATTGGCTTTTTAGTAATAAATAGTGGGGTATAAGTAGAAGGAAAGAAGGGAGGAACATAGGAAGGAAGATTGGAAGAAAGGAGTGAATGGCTAATGGGAGAGGAAGGACTGTAATTTAATAATGAAGTTCTTGCTCTGCGTACATTTAATTGTAAAATTTCTCTGTAAAACAATTTCAAACTGCCAAACTGGGAAGATCTCATCTGAGAAATGCTCCTAACGAATTTTCCAATCCTCCAAACCTCAAGAAAGCTATAAATTTCAGTCAGAAGACAACATGTACTCTAAATTCTGCATATGCTATTGGTCTCCATGTGGGAAACCCATATTCCATTTTCATCCCTATTATTCAAACATCATGATACTCCATGGGATCCTGGCTAAGACGAAATACAGTTAAGTGGTATCCATCTGTACACAGTTGCCATTTTCCTCAAATATATGACATTTTCTCAGGAGGAGTTTTCAGATGTTACAAATAAGAAGCATTCAACCCTCCCCTTCCTCCATCAACTTTACTCCAGCAATTTCTTTTTTCTTCAGTCATTCATACTTTTACTACAAATGTCTTCAGTGAAGTCTTTCTTAATACAACTGCAGTCATATTGGTTTCCATAAGCCAGGAAGCATTATTAAAATCCTGGATCACACAGAAGATAACACAAGTCCAGTTGTATCTTGGAAGGCTTCCCTGATGCTGCCAACTACACTCAAGATGAACATCTACAGGGAAAAATGAGGTTAGTAAACACCATAAAGCATTAAGATTGTGCAGACTGATCAAGCTGTTACTGGTTGCATTCATAATGCTTGGATAGGACCTGTGTGTCTGATGCATATAAAAAAGATATTTGTAAGGAAACGTTCCAATGCTGAATAGCAAAGCAAGGTTAATGTGGCCTTATGGACTTCTCCAAACTTTCATTCAAAGTGCAGAAGTCATGAATCTTCCTTCTAAAGTTTCATTCCAAGGTTATTAAGGCAGAAAAGAGAAATTTGTTTCTTAAAATAGAGGCTAAATGCAATTCCTCAATATAGAAATGCTTCCAGCTGCTACAACTACAAACAAACAAACAAACAGCCCCAGGGATTCTTAATAACTTCTTCTTTACTCCTTTAAAATATCTAAACAAGCCAAGAAACTTCACTCAGGTTTCGTATGACTTTTTAAAAACTTTTAAAAATCTAATTTCTAAGCAAAATAAGGAAAATCTAAGCAAAATAAGGGAACAGAAAGTATTTCTGGAAATCATACACTTTTATTTAAGTAATAGAATTACCAATTAATGAACAAGAATCATGATCTTACATTGTTAGATAAATCACAGCTTCTTTCACATTAATGGACTGGATGAAGAGGGGCTGACAACTGGCTTTTAATATTATCTACAAGCATAAACTGAGGCTTGGTATCTATATTGCCAGAGACAGAAGCTTTTTCAATATAAGAGATTTAACTCATTTTTCTCTTAGCTAGATAATTAAAAAAACAACACCAAAAAGCACTAAGAAGCCCCCAATTAAGGAGCGACCTACCTAAATTTGATCTTCATTTTTATTTACATAAAATTCTTAATAGAATTATATAACTATCTGCATAGAAATATAGAATATGGAAGTTTTAAATCTTGGCATGTCTTATTAGGGGTATAAATCTGTCTCTGGCCATTTAGTTTTAATAGAAATGTTAAAAGCATAAATTAATCAACCCAGTACTTTGTACCAAGCCAAAATACCGGAAGCCACGATGTGGTTTATTGTTCATTACGATAGAAGAATTTTAAAGTTTTGCTAGTTGTACATGCACTTAGGGACTCTTAAACAGCATCCTCTAAGATCAAAAAGCTATGTAGAGCAAGAAACGTCTCACTTCATGAAAGTTTTTTGAAGGGTAACATTAGGCCAAAGGGGTAGAGTCAGATGTATCTTCAGTAATTTGCTTTTCAAATGAGAAGGCTGACTAAAGAAGAAAGTCTCTCTATCAGAGCAGGGGCATGTTCTGCTCCTTTTCTTGCCCCTATCCTATCTCACATAATCACATATAAACACACACACACACACCTCTCAACTGATGGGGAAACGACCACCTCCTTTCTCTGTAATTGTACAAATGCCTATGTTCTCTTTAAGCATATAAATATGTTTTTCATCTATGTGAATGGTGTTGCACAAACTGAAAGGATCTAATTTTCATAGCTGAAACTAAAGGAACACAAGCATTAATAGCTTAACGCTATTGACCATCTGGAAGACATATACAACCAGCTCTGAATTTACTGGAGATCAGAGGATATAAAAATGAAGATAAAATCCAATTCTTAAAATAAGCTTCAGGTTTCTAATCTCTGTGTTCTGGAGACTTGTGAGAAAAATGTATGCATGATTTCATTGTAAGTTGTGCTAAATAACAAAGGAAACAATCAAATTCATTATCTTTGGCTTACCTTATCACTATCCAACGTATTTTGGGAGGTTCGTGATGCGATTGAAATAGTATCAGGTTGACTGCTCCCCTCTCCTTGACTATCCAGATCTTCTCCATCTCTGTAAGCATAAAATGTTGTATGTCTCTTACAGAAATTTCTTAACTCAATTTCTTAATAATGATCATCTTATATACTGAAATAGCTTGGTATTTCAATTCAGAACAGAATAGTGCAGAATGTATTCTTCTGTTCATCAATTCCTTAACAAATACTATTACAGCTAAATATAACAAGTATTAAATATATACAGTACTAACTGATCAGTCACCTTATGTTCTATGAATCTGTCCAATTCCTTGTTGAAATCTCCCCGAATTAATGTATCATGTGATTGCAAATCCTAGTTTATCTGTATATCTTTTATCTGTTTTGAGTCTCCTACCAGGATATGCTACTGGGTTCTAATATTTTGAGAGAGTGTAAAAAACATATTTCCAGCTACCTTTTCTTCACTGTAGTATTACACATTATATTTATATCTACCAGTATTTTCATAGTTAATACTTTATTTGATATGTACTTAAATCTCAGGACAATGCAGACATTTTTATTATGTGTCCTTCTTCCTTCCAGACTTTTTTCCTAAGAAGTTCAAAATGCTATAATTCTTACAGACACATTGTTCCATTTGGTCCATTCCTACTAGCATTCAACTTTTTTTTTTCAATTTTGTACATTATACAGTAAACTTTCTAAGCAGTGTGATATATCATTCAAATTTGATAAACATGCCTTTGTTTAAAGTTCTAATCCATCTATATATGTTTTTAATATATTGCAACTTACCATCATCATCCAGAATGCAAAAATATTATTTTTTTTATTTTTTATTTTTAAAAAAGCATAGAATATATTTTCCTAAAAAATAGTTTAGCCACTCTGTTAAGATGGATCTCATAAAAGACAAGAACCATTTCGTGCAATAGAGTGGACTTCTACTAACCTTCTTCCCTTTTGTTTTGTGGTTGATGCAGTTTTAGGAATGTGAATAGGCTCTTTTAAGGCCCCTTTGAGATGAATTGTTCTTTCCTGTATTACTTCTCTGATATGTTTGATCCAGTCTTGTTTGTTCTCAATACTGGAAGCCTTCAAGATAAAGAATATTTTGTTTTAGTATATCGTTAAGAATAAACTTTTGAAAAGTCATGCTCACAACGTAACAGAATGTATTAAACAAGAATGATACAAAGGACTGGTAGAAATATTTTTGCTCTTTAGTTCTGAAAAATGAATACCTATTTTGCTATTATTTATTGTTTTTAAGATAAGACTTGCTTCCTGAATTTTACATCCCTGATCTGTATACAAATCTCCAGGGATCATGACAGCAAGTCAGGAACATATAGTATAATGTAAGATTTATTAGAGGCGTCAGAAAATCCTGTTCAAAATTTACACACAGATACTTCCAGTTTCTTGGCACATTTACTTCCACAAAGTTTGTGTGAGTTCCTAGGATGACACACTATTCAAAAGAAGTGTCATGTCTTGTTTGTAACTTTGGTCTTCAAGACATGAATGTTGCTTTGAATTTTGGGTATTATGAGTCACATATCTGTTTTAAAGTGACATTCTATTATAGATAGTCTTTGACTTATGGCCACAATTGAGCCCAAAATTTCTGTTGCTAAGCAAGTCAGTTGTTAAGTGAGTTTTGCACTATTTTACGACCTTTCTTGCTGTAACTGTTAAGTGAATCACTGCAGTTGTTAAGTTAGTAACATGGTTGTTAAGTGAATATGGCTCCCCCATTGACTTTGCTTGTCAGAAGATTGCAAAAAGTGATCACATGATCGAGGGACACTGCAACAGTCATAAATACATGGTTGCTGCCAAGCGTCCGAATTTTGATCACATGACAATGGAGATGCTGCAATGGTTGTAAGTGTGAAAAATGGTCAGACAGCACTTTTTTCAGTGCCACTGTAACTTCGAATGGTCACTAAATGAATATTTGTAAGTCAAGGGCTACCTATAAACCAAAAGACACTTAACATCAGGGATGGGAGCCCTCAGCATTCAGGCTATAAGTAGCTTCCAGCATTCTGAGATTGTATCAATAAAATTCAGTTTTAAAATGGACAGTTTTCAGTGGCAGTTTCTTTGTTTATGTCTTCAAAATAGCCTCCAAATTAAGACAAAAACAATAATGCCCATGTCAAAATGTTGAACTGCCTCAGAGATTGCCCATCTGTTTAGAAGTATGAATACCAATTACCTTTAGCACAATTTTATTGTCTGAAGTAGGAGTTCTTCCAACCCACAGTGCAAATTTACAGGGATCACCTTCTACATGCTCTGTGACACCCAACTCAGAAGTCTGAAAATTAAAGGAAGAAGGATTAGTTGTTAGTTGTGGGAAAAGTTTTGTAACATGAAAACACATTTTTAATGGGTTTTAAAAATCAGTTACCTCTTAATCACCAAAAATGTTTCAACAAAAGTCAAAGTACATAATAAGCAGTTGTGTGGTAATAAGCAGTTATTATTTCCTGGCTGGCTTACATGATTCAAAAGAATAACTTCGTCAGTATTTCAAATCCTGACTTGGGATCAACCAAACATATTTCACTGTATTAATCAAAAGCTTTCATGCAAATTGGAATGACTGGCAATATGTGCCCTTCAAATATTCTTTTTACTGCAGATCTGCTTCATGAATAAAGAATAATGGTACAATATCTCTGTCTGCTTAAGAGAACGGTTTTCAAAATATTTCAGAATCTATTCCTCAGTGTCCAAAAGAGCTACCAGTTTCTTTTGCAGTTATGTAAACAGTGGTATATTCAATAATATGCTTATGACCTAACAAACTGGACATCTTTTAAGAAAAATCTGACAGCAATTTTACTTCATTTTCCAATATCTGAGGTACTGCAAGTTGTTAGCAACTAGGTTTGGCTTTGTTTTTTTTCAGTGTAATAGTAACTTACAAACAACTTGCTCTTGTAGATGTATTTACTTCTTCCACTAGAGTCTTTCACTTCTTTACTAAAGACAAGTGACATCTCAAAAAGAAAGAGATGTCTTTCACGCCCTTTCCGGATGAGAGTTTTTGGATCCCACACTTGGAAGGATTCCTGAAGGATGAGTTCTCCCTGAGATTCAATGTTCTCATCAAAACCTAGGAAGCAAGTTGGAAGAATTCAAGGAAAGAAGGAGAGAGAGAAAGAGACATGGGTGTGTGATAAAACTTAGTTCATTTTCTTATAATAGTTTTTTATCACTCTTCCAGGAAGACCTTAGAAATGTAGAAGTTGTCTTGGAAGTTGTTCTTTAGTAAATGTATATAAGGTTTACATCATCAATAATTCCTTTAGAGATTGGCTGTTTATGAAGGGGAACTATATATATAAAACATCTGTAGTTTAAGCTGCAGAGAGACTGCAAGCAAGTAATCCTCACTTACTGATCATTCATTCAGCAATCATTCAAAATTATGAAAGTGCTGGAAAAAATATCTTTACAGCCCGTTTATGACCTTTGCAGGATCAGTCTCAGTCAAGCGATCAGCATAACAGTTGGGACAGGTTTTCTTTTTTTCCTTGCAGAGTGGACAGATTGGAGAGAAAGCAATTGCAAGAAAGTAAGCTGTTTGCTCTTCTATACATCAAAAGCAATGTAATTATGCTGGCAAGCACAGGTCTGGGAAACACAGGTGAACTACGTAAACAGCTTATAGTATTCTCTTGAAATCTCTTTCTCTCCAATTTCTCTGCTCTGCAGGGAGAGGGGAAGAAAAAAGGAAGCAATTTTTCTAGGTCATCTCTCCTTTGCCTAACACTTTCCCCTCTTTGCAGAGCAGAGAGATTGGAGAGAAAACCAATTCAAGAGAGTATGCTGTTTGTGTACTGTGCCCACAGCTCCCAGTTTCTGGATTGCAGTGAAATTACATTGCTTTCAATATGTTTAAGACAGTAAGTGGGCACTCGAGCATTCCAAAGGGTCGGGGAACTATTAGGAAGCAAACAAAATCTCAGTTGTGAAACTGAGTAGTCTTGACTTTTTCTTACTGGAAAGCACAAGTGTGATCACATGACTTCCCATTTGGCAATCACTTTGTTTAATGGTGTTGCCAGTCCCAATTAGGGTCATTAAGTGAGGACTACCAGAACATGTTGTAAGATTTAGTAGCAAAGTGTAAGGATTCCTTGGGAGATAAATTGCCTTGGAAAGAACTTGTATTACAATTATAAAATCAAAAAATTACTTCGTTTCAACTTTTTATGTGCATATTGTTCAAAACTCTGTTAATTATGCTCTTAAAACAGGAAACATTATGTATGAAGCAGCCCTAATGATATTTCTTTACTGTACAGTAGTCATTTGAAAATTGTATGTTGTCTTCATCAAAGCTGCCAATCATTATAAAGATCTTGGGATGTTGGAAGAAATCTCCATTAATAAATGCCATCCTTAGCCTTATGAGAGCAGTGATTTATTAAAGCCACATAACAAGAATTTTATTTAAAATAAGGAGGCCCCCAGTATCAAAATCTGCATTAAACTAAATATGCTAGCCAGATATCAAAATACTAAAACATAATACTGACAAAAACTATTTTATATTTATATCATGATTAGCTATGCTTCCCCAAGCAGAAAATATATGTATTCAGAAATAACAAATACTTCTTTTTAATGATCAGCATAATCAGTCAAACTAAAAAAAAAATCAGTCAACTAAAAAACAACAGATGGATTATGAGATTTAGAGATTAGTTTCTAAAATCGAATGCTTCGATTTATCACATCAACTTGTCTGCTACACAAGTGTTCAGCATCATTTGTTTGAAAGAATGACTGTGAAAGAGAAGTATTAGAATATTTCATGTAGTCTACCCACATATTTCTTGACAAGGTGACTATTAATCTGAATTCCACACTTATTCCAACAATTCTGTTTAATGTACCTGTGGTAGCAATGTGACAAACTTTTATTTATATTTGGAGGTTCCAACAGAAACATGCTCAAAAGAAGTGAAACACCATAACAATAAATATTAAAATTATATTGCCTGAGTATATACAAGAATCTATTGAGAAGATGTTATAGTAGTATGGCAGTCCTCAACTTATGACAATTGAACCCAAAATTTATGTTGCTAACTGAGACATTCATTAAGTGAATCATTACAGTTGTTAAGTTAGCAACATAGTTGTTAAGTGAATCTGGCTTCCCAATTGACGTTTGCTTGTCAGAAGGTCACAAAAGGAGATCCCATGACCCTGGGACACTGCAACCGTCATAAATATGAGTCAGTTGCCAAGCCTCTGAATTTTGATTATATGATGCTGAAATGGTCGTTAACTGAAAAATGGTCATGTCACTTTTTTTTAGTGCTGTTGTAACTTTGAACAATCACTAAACAAAATGTTTTAAGTTGAGGATTACCTGTACCCTTTCTGTTAAAAACATTTTAAATTTTCTCAAATGTAATATGCTGTCCATTCATTTATATGTGATAGCATAAGTAATATAACATTTCATTGTCTAACCAGCTTTCCAAGAGGCAATTAAATATGGAATTAAAGTTTTTTTTTTTTTAAAAATTGCAAACATTTAATGATCTTTCAATAGGCAATCAAATGACAAAAATATCTAGAGTTGAATCAAGGTTAGAATGGCTAATCTTTTACTATTGTTTTTCTGATGAGTGACAAATGCATAAATTTGCAGACCTACATATTTTCTGCTCTGTCTGAACAGGACTAAATCTATTTCATATTTCATGTAGACACAATTTGGTGGTAGTTCTAAAAGTAGGGTTGTCCAAATTCTGGTGACTTTAGAGCAGTTTTGCTGCTAATAACTTTATCACAGGAACAATTACTAGCTGCATTCTTCTCCATTGATCAAAAAAGAATGTTAAAAAACAGTAGCCATGATTAAATGATACAACAGATTTGGTTTAAAATACTTGTAAACACAACATGATTATAAGCAAATAAACTGCAATTATTTTTTCCGATATAGAACAATCATAATTCTAAGGTTACAAGAGGAAAAAAAACCTTCAGACGATTCGTCAGAACATTAAGAAATGATTTTATATAAACCTACTTTAAACAAGTTTTTGATAATTTCTTAGAAGTAAGAAAATACACGGAAAAGAAATAACCATGAATCTTACCTTCCAGCATACTGAGATGCATGGCATCATTGGCTCGCTTTGGCACACTAAGCATAACTTCTAAGCCATCTTTAATCTCACCTTTACCCTCTTCACAGCAGGTGAGTAACTCCTGTAAAGGTATCACATTATTATTCAATCATTTATTTCTATTAAATCTTATCTACCCAGAACATGTCATTTGTAGTCTTTTAATAAGATGCCAATATTCTAACTTGAGATGTTTAGGATACAGGTGTTTGTTTTCAACTACAATGATACCAAAAGATCAAGGTGGGCATTGTGACCACACGCACAAGTTCTGCTCTTTCATACTTGCACTGTGACATCACACAAAGGAACATGAGGGTTGGGGTTTATGTCATAGTGAGCACTTAGCTTTCTGATCTATCTTGCATATGTCTATATTTCAGAGAAATTAAGTGGGAGGCTTGAAGTCATTAGCCAAACCACAACTTATTCCTCTGAAGTCTTCAATGCATCTTCAGAGTGCCCTCATAAAATGGATGCTACCCAAGAAAGTAAACACCCATTTGCCAGGAACAAAACTGGCAATATTGTACTAATCTTCTTTAACTTAATTATGCTCTTTGCCATATCATTTATCTTTTTCTTCTTCATGGGCAGATTAATATACAAAATTTATAGAGAAAGACATATTTATTTTCTGAGAATGCCTATAAAGCTAAATCAATCTTTAAAAAACAGAAATTATGTTAGAGGTTAGTGCTTTATTCCAGTGCATTATTATTTCCCAGACACTTGGGAAATAATATAGGATTTGAACTTAATATAATTTTTTAAAAAATATATCATTTCCTCTGAGACAAGGCTTGCCTCAACCCTGCTGGCTTTTTACAAGGCACTGAAAACTTGGCTTTGCAAGCCTAATAAAAGCAATTAAAAAAGGCTTAACAGATGGTAGAAGGTCCATATGAATAAGCAGTGGAGACTCAAGTACCCTGTATATTGTTGGAGCTATGTACGAAATGATGTAAAAGAAAGAACAAAGCAAAGCAAAGTTACCAAGGTTGAGAAACATTGTGCCAGAGGATTCAGCACAGTGGTTAGTAGTAGGCTGAAATGTATTTGATTAAGGCTGGTATGAAATGTTGAGCTTGCACTATATTACAAACTTCATCAGATTGGGAGGGCACTGATGCCAGTTCTTCATATCCTATATACCTCTCATATTCCAGTTCGTTACAGAACTGTAAGCCAGAGGCCTCCAAACTTGGTAACTTTAAGACTTGTGGACTTGCATTCCCAGAATTCCTCAGTCAGCCACGCTGGCTGGGGAATTCTGGGAATTGAAGTCCATAAGTCTTAAAGTTGCCAAGTTTGGAGATCCCTGCTGTAAGCCATCTCCATTGCTTTGCTTCATTATTTAAGAAGTCAATGTACAGGAAAACAGCACTCAGTTTTTTCATTTAACAAATGCCAATGGTGTTCCAATTTTTTTTTAATTGCATTCCAGTAAAAATTATAGCAACCCATTTCCAAATGTCAAGATATTGCTTTGTTCTTTTACTGGAACATTTAAAAATATTCCAAATGAGATGAATGAATTGCATTTAATACAAGGAAGTTTTCTGAATATCACAAACATTTTGTACATAGCTCTGTCAATATACAGGTTGCTAAGTTTCCACTGCTTAATCAAATGTACCTTCTACCATCTGTTAAGCCTCCTTTAATTACTTTTAATAGGCTTTTTGGTCCCTTGACAGTACATTGTAATGTGCAGAAACACTGGTTTGTGATGCACAAAGTCATTTTTTGCCGGCTGCACACTTGAGTGAAAAGGAAAGATAGACAACATTTTAAATTAAATTAAATATAGAAGGAATTGGAAATAAGGGAAACTACTAACAAGAATCATGAAACGTAAGAGTGTGTGCACAGAAGATACATATTCATTTAAAAATGTTTTTCTTCAGTTTCTTGATCTTACATAGTTGGGGTTGGGGGCTATGCAGTCTAATTACATAAAGCCAAAACATATGAAAAGGAAGCCAAGGACTTAAGCCAAAACGCAAATCAAAAAAGACCTTAAAGTCTTTGCCATTCACACCATGATTGTATCTATAGATGGACTGCTTCTGATAGTTGATGTGACTGGGAGAGAATATTATGATTTCTAACTGTTGCTCAGGATGTGATTGAGAAACGACCAAAAGCTCAAATGGGATGGTTTGAAACAGCAGCTTTTGCCCACAATCTGGGTAAAAAGACAGTTCCAAATGCAGTGTTTTGTAGTAGTTGACTCTCAAGGAAGTAAGGGCATCAATAATGGTCACCAGTGTTTCTTACTTCCAAAAAGGCTGTAACTGGCATCAGTTGGAGAAGGGCAAAGGCTGCCCAGGCCACCGCCTGCTCATACAGAAGGCATGCATCAGGGAGAAACCCTATACAACCCTATTGAAAGCCAGCATAGGGGCTACTGTAGTATATAAACAATTCTGGACAAGTTGCAATTCCATACTGTTAAAATTCAATTTAAATTTGTTTCATCCCATCCAGGTCCTTACTGCCACCAAATACTGTATAAGAATATCCACTGCATCTATCATCAACATAGGGATGATAACTCACTCCAAACTGATAAATGACCTCACCCAAATATTTCATGTAGATAATATACAAGATAGAAAGAACCTAGATCCAGTGGCACCTATTGTAACAGTGGCCAAAGATCCATCATCCCTTATTACTACTGACTGAGACCATCTGCTCAGATAGGAGAGGAACTACTTCAAAAACAGTGTCCTCCACTACCAACTCTCACAAGCAGTTCACAAGGATACCATAATCTATGTAACAAATGCCACTGAAAGATCCAAACTGAACAAGATTTTCTCAGATTTAGGTCTCATCAACGAGCAACTACTGTAATACAGTTTCAGTCCCATGGCTGGGTTGAACTGGGGTGAAAACAGCAGCGAAAAGGATCTGATACTCTGCTTCATCATTTGAAGCTTCTCACTCTCAATTTTAGAATCCTGCATGATGTAGAATTGGGCAGCTATTTCAATGACTGCTTGCTCCCACATGATTCTGCCAAACCATCAAAGTTCTTGGGACCGTCTCTGAATTCTAGCACCATCAGCTGCTGTAGTATACAGGATAGGATCTTCTGCAACTTTCTCTACCATGAGACTCATTTTATCCTATTCTAGCTAACCATCTATTGTAATCTTATTCTCCTCTCAAGTGTAAACTCCAGTCAAGTTTAAAAAGACTTCTGATAAGATCAAGTGGCAGCAGCATTAAAAAAAAAAAGTAATCCTTACTCATGCAGCCAGGTTGCAAATAGACCACGACCGGGTTGGGGACCCCTGCCTGCCTTAAAGGAATTATTTGGAGATCCTTATGGGAAAAAATGAAAGATATCCTCAACTTCTGGTGAGATCTGGTGATATCTAATGCTGTATACTATTTGAATTGAGCCTGATTTCATTTATGATTTCTAAACCAACCATTTGGAAGAATCTGGTAAGATTACTTTATACTTCACTTTATATACCTGGTAGTATATTTCTCTTGGAATCTCCACTAACACAAGTGGCGGGTGAGTGTCTGCCCCTCGCACAAAACCATTCCCTCTCCCCCCCTCTTCCCCCGCACCGGGCTGCCAACCTGGAAAGGTTGATGAACGCTGCTTTAAGGTACTTTTTATACCAAACTATTTGAATCCCTAGTGTCGCGTAACGGGGTGAGCTCCCATTACTTGTCCCAGCTTCTGCCAACCTAGCAGTTCGAAAGCACATAAAAAATGCAAGTAGAAAAATAGGGACCACCTTTGATGGGAAAGTAACAGCGTTCCGTGCGCCTTTGGCGTTTAGTCATGTCGGCCACATGACCACAGAGACATCTTCGGACAGCGCTGGCTCTTCAGCTTTGAAACGGAGATGAGCACCGCCCCCTAGTGTCGGGAACGACTAGCACATATGTGCGAGGGGAACCTTTATCTTTACCTTTTTAGGCCAACATAAAGAGTTCTTTTATTTGCATTGAACTGCATTTTTCAAAAAGCATATTTTCAATGTAAAAAAGGTACCCAGCTACACAAATGAAAGCCACATTGACACTCACCTTTAGAAGGAGTTGGTATTTTGTTATCCGTTGAACTGGTTTGATAAGGTAAGATGAGATTGAATTGGCTAAGCCATGCCGCTGTTGTATTTCCTGCAGTACAGGTTAAACATTTGAGAACCAAGTATAAATTAACTTTGAAAATTTGCAGATAATTTTTTTCATTATAAAAACTGAGAGGAAGTCCTAAATCAATGCCACTATGCTCCTCATCAATTAGCATATGTATATTTATGCTTGACCTATATATGTAAAACTGTGAAAGCCATTTCACCATTAGCCATGCCAGCTAGGCCTCTAGGGAATTCTAGCTCAGCAACATCTGAAACCACAGATTACTCGTTATTCACTTTTGCTGAATATTTATTAAGAACCCAGCTGAGTCCAATGGTGGTTATGCACATGTATAAACTTCTTCCATATTTTGTTAATATGAGCATGTCATTTATTATTATGCTGGCATGTTGTGAAATATTAACGCAACATAAAACATCAACATCACTACGCAGACTATTCAAGCTATTACTTTTATTATATTTTGTTAAATGAGTAGCATAATTATGGCCGGTGTACTTGCTCCAATTTCTATCAGTGTGAAGAATCCTGCTTTAGATTCTAACAATTTGATTATGCTTTTCTTTTTGATTTTTGTATTATCTAGCATTTTGATGTAAACTGCTCTGAGAGAAAAATCACTTCCCCATTTCATTTGGCTTCAGTACTTTAAAGCAACATTTCTGAAGTGCAATGATGGTAGCAAAAATCTTAATTTTATCTATGTTTAATTGTTTTTAATAGTTGTTTATATTAGTTTTTAACTGTTTTGTTGTGTGCTGCCTGCAGACATATTTCTGAGAGGGTGGCTATATGAATTTGCTAAATAAATAGATAAATGCATGTAAATAATGCTTATTCTGGCAAAGTGAAACAAGACTACTTTACTGAGAAGGAGCAAATATATTCTTTTACAATTGTTGAATACTCTGATATATCAAAATATTTTGATTGTTCAAACGTCATTCTGAATTCCATAAATAGCATCTTAGGATATTGTAAAAGAAATATTTTATTCAGAGGGGTTCTGGATGTGTCTTTAATATGGATAGGTATAAAATTGATTGATTAGCGCTGGACTAAGAAAAATGTATGTCAATTTAAGAACTGCTTATTGATTTAAAGATAATTTCTTTCTTAAACCAGGCCTTCCAAATCCAATAAAAGGAATTACAGTTATAACCTTCTCCCCCTCCATTACTATTTAAAGATTTACAAAACATAATGTATTACATTATTTCATTCTGTGTCAGTAACTGACAGTCTTACCTTACATCTTTCACTGTACATTTTCTTTTTTGAAAAAAGAAAAAAAGTCCTGGAAGCAGGCTTTCAGAACTGAATTCTTCCTGGGGCATATCAATATCAACCTATCTTTTAATAGGAACAGTCAAATGAAGAACATACACAAATGTTCTTCACATTTGCGACAGTCAAGCTGACCTGAGGTAATTGGAATAAAAATCAGGTCATCATGATTTTTATTCATCACAAATAGTATAATGTTCCAGTTTTAGCATAGTGAGTGTTATGAACTAAAATGAAACTAAATCCTGCCAAGAGTAAGCTTTGTTCACTGTGATGAAAAGATCTGTGGGATATTCTTTGAATAGGGTTCATATCAAACTTTCATCCATATCCTTTCAAAGCCAATGCTGAATTCTCACTATGTGCATTTGCATATATGTACATGCAAATGTGTGTGCTATGCCCATAAATATACTTTCAGAGCTCAAGTGGTGTAAATGCAGCACTATAATCCTGTACTTACATCAAAATATGCTCCTGCATGTTCTAAAATTAGCTGAGTTGAGTCTGGTTTGTTTTTGCAGTAAGTCACATACATTTGGAACTTGTCTGCCTGCAAAGAAAAAAAAAATTGAAATGATTTGTAAAAAGCTCCATCTGGTGGAAACTTGGCTATTTAAGAATTATTTGAGTTTAAATCTGTTGGATAAAGAAGCTGGCATGCAAGAAGGATAAGTATTACAAAAAAAAAAAAGAAATGATATATATTAGTCAGGTTGTAAACTGATTCACCTGGCCTCCCAAGATGCATGTGTTCAGATACTGTATATCCTGAATCATAAGGGATTTCTAAGAAATAGCTCGCCTATTAAACCTCTTTTGCAACAATAAATTTTAAAGATTAGTCATGAGATGCTTTAAATTCATGTTAATATTACAACCCACAGCTTGAAGTACAGCTGCTTAATATTACATGAAACTGACAGGATGCCTATTCACATCCCATAACTCAAAAGATACTTTTCTATATTCACCAGTTAGAGTGGAAGTCTCTTTTCTGAGCTGAAGAGCCCTATTGTACAGGGAGTCCTCGACTTATAACAGTTCATTTACTGACAGTTCAAAGTTACAACTGCAGTGAAAAAACTGATTTACGACTGTTTTTCACACTTATGACCATTGCAACATCCCCATGGTCATGTGATCAAAATTCAGATGCTTGGCAACTCATATTTATGACGGTTGCAGTGTCCCGGGGTCATTTGATCACCTTTTGTGATCTTCTGACAAGCAAAATCAACGGGGAAGTCAGATTCACTTAACAGCCTTATTACTAACTTAACAATTGCACTGATTCACTTAACAACTATGGCAAGAAAGGTCGTAAAATGGGGCAAAATTCACTTAACAAATGTTTCATTTAGCAACAGAAATTTTGGGCTCAATTGTGGTTTCAAGTTGAGAACTATCTGTATTTACTATCTCACACTATAAAACTCTTCTATTAGGCCATAGTTTTATTTTTCAGGTGTGGATGATCACAACTCAAAATACAATTGATCATTTAGTAAAGGTAACAAAGCAATGACCAACATCTTACCCAGGTAACAAAGCAATGACCAACATCTTCAGGTAGCTGCTCATATTTCTCCAGCTCTTTCAGGAATATACTGTTTAAAGAAATGATTGAATAAAACCATTAACATTGTAATTATACTATCCATAGTGGCTATAACATATTGTTATACGCAATACTTGTGCAGAATTATCCAGTCAATCTAGCCTTAGAACTAAACTACACTTTACAGTTCCAGTAAAACAATGATCTAGCTATAGCTACAGCTATGCTATGTCAGGTTATGGTACATTGTAATCATGCCAGACTTACAAAATGTGGTGCCTTTTAGCTGTGATGAATTAGAACTGGCTCATAGTCCCCTATGCATTAAACAAAACATACACATTGAAATAACTAATATAAAAATTAGCACTTATTTACTGACTTCATTGCAACGTAAATGATTTAAAATTGACCAAACAAACAAACAAACGAACAAACCTATTACAGGAAGAGAATGCTTGCATTTCCAAGCTTTATAAAATCAATCTGTACTATCAGTTTATGAACAATTAACAAGTTCTTTTATTATTATAACAATTTTATTAAAGATTACAATTTACAACAATAAAAAATTAAAAATAAAATAAGAAAAAATAAGAGGCAGAAAAGAAAAAAGCAAAAAAAAATAGAAAAGAAAGAAAAAAGTAAGAACATAGTAAAGGCATATATAAAGAAGTGACTTCCTCATTTATCACGGTAAGTATAACCAATTTTAGTAATTTATTACTAAATTACTAAAATTTAGTAATTTTAGTAACTTCTCCTAAAATACAACAAATGATCTGTTGTTCTCATATTTCATCTCTTATCTACAAACAAGTCCATAAAGCCTTGTTATTTTACTCCCAGTGTCAGCAAAAATCCATTAAGGGTTACAAGAGATAACAACATATCTACTTTAATCTTGATCAAATAAACCAACTTTATATTAATTCCTTTTATTTCAAACAATCTTAACTCTAGATCCGTGATGGCGAACCTATGGCATGCGTGCCACGGGTGGCACACAGAGCCATATCTGTGGGCATGCGAGCCATTGCCCTAGCTCAGCTCCAGCGTGCATGCGTGCGCCGGCCAACTGATTTTCGGCTGGCTCCACCCATGCCGCCCCTCCCCTCCCAGGAGTCTCCACGGGGCCCGTTTTGGATGCCAGGTAAGTACAGGGCTCGCGCGGAGGCTCTGGGAGGGTGTTTTTGGCCTCCGGAGGGCCTCCGGGGGGGGGGCGCGGGGGAGGCCGTTTTCACCCTCCCCAGGCTCCAAGAAAGCATCTGGAGCCTGGGGAGGGTGAAAAACGGGCTTACTGGAAGTCAGGAAACGGGCCGTGTCCGGCCTCCGGAGGCTTCAGGGAGGCCTGCTAGGCCCAAAACGGCGCGCGGGAGGGTCGTGCGTGCATGCACGTGGGGGTGGGTTGGGTTGCATGTGCATGTGCAGGGCAGCGCGGGGGGTCACACGCGCATGCACAGGGCCGCATGGTGGGCATTGAATTATGGGTATGGGCGCGTGCACACACACTTTCGGCACCCGAGGGAAAAAAGGTTCGCCATCACTGCTCTAGATCTTGCAAATAATGTCCCAGAACTTGATTTATTTTTACTTTTTCTTTGTCCCTTCTCACAAAATTCTTCAAAGCTTTAACAAGCCTCTTGTAAATCCCACATAGGAAAAATACCACTCTGTTGGTTTGTTATTTGTATATCCCTTTTAATTACTAAGAGATCAGACAGTTTCTTTTGTACCTCCAGTCAGTGGTGGGTTTCTATCGGTTCAGCCTGGTTCGGGCGAACCGGTAGCAGCGGTGGCGGGAGGCTCCGCCCACCCGCACGTCATCACGGACGTTCTGCACATGCTCCCATTCCCGAACCGGTAGCAAAGGTAAGTGAAACCCACCACTGCCTCCAGTGTAATATCTTTTTCCATGTCATTTTTAAATCCACTTTCAAATCTCAATCATGTCAGGTAAAACTTGTTCTTCTTCTATAATATTTTTAAACACAGTCTACTACAGAGACAGACCTTCTCAAAATTAATTTCTGAGTCCCTTGTTTAAAAGTAATTTTCAATATGACTAATGTCAAAATATTTTATTTCATTCTATGTTTGTAAGCTGAATTTGACTGCTGTTCTCCTTTGAATGTAATCTTTAGTTCCTTTTAGTTCCCTCTAGTATCTGATTTTTAAAAAAAATTAACAGAATTAAAAACAAAAGCATTTTCCCATGGGAAGGATTCTTTATAATTAATTCCAAAATTTTATTTCAAATTTATTTGACTCTTAGTCCATTAGTATCTTTTTAAAATCAAAGTTTTACATCACCCTTTTGCTGTTTATTCCAGATTTTTTTAAATTCCTTATATTTGTATTTAAAACTTCTTTCCTTAAAGGATTGAAGAAAACTCACCTATGTCAGGCAGGCCCCAAACCAAGAATAACACATGGTGATTCTTCCAAGCTGACTTTATTGTTTCCACACTTATATACAGAATCTTGCCAGGCTAAGTACTCTACTATCTATATCTACCATATACTCTGAGAAACATTAGGGAGGGGCTATCTTCACCCTTTTTCTCACACAAAATATCTGGACTGAATTGTTTCTTATTCCTCTGGAATGCATCCCCTCTTTCCTTGGAATCCAGCCTACTACATTCCATCACATCCAGTGCTGTAAAACCTGTAGGTCCAAAGATTCCCCATAGGTGGAAAGCAGTTAATAAGCAATTTCCAAAAGTGATTAGAAAAGAAAGTATGCAAACCCATAGTCCTTTCAAAGACAGTTTGAGCAAGATGGTTATTGGCCCTCATCTCCCAGAGCTCTAAAACTATTGTAAACTGCTGTCTTGGGATCTCCTTGAAAGGAACAACTGCCTGGAGCACTTGTGGGTGATCTCAATCGTCTCTTTTGTCTGGAGAGGAATTACGAAAAACTGGTCCACTTGCTGGCTCTTTATTCAGCAACAATCAGCAGCTCCACAAAACCAGTCTACCCTTTCTTCCACAAAAGTCGTCAGTTTTTAGCAAGTTCTAATGACTTGATGTGTGGTTGGACACTCATTGATTTCTTTTATGCCTAAACATATTTTCCATACAATAGTTACAATATAAAAAATAAAATGCCTTTCATTACATATTGAGAACTGATGTACCCATAATTCTAATCATAACCCATTGGGCAATATATGTAGTGTAGACATTTTTCACGTAAGGAAATTTTGAACTACCTAATGTTCACATGGACTAGTGAGACAAATTCAAAGGAGATGACTGTGCGTGGAGCTCAGAATTACAACAGTTGGGGGCTTCAGAAGGCAAGACAATTGCTTTTCCCCATCTTGCACTCTATGCAGACACAATTATGTATTTAATAAGGCTCTTGCAAACAAAGCATTGTGTTTTGCAGGTATGCTTGCAGGCTGGTTGTAATAGATTTTTCATCTGTTACTTATTCACAGAAAATTTTAGACTCCACAAATATTAACAGAGAAAAAGGATATATCAAATTAGGGATCCTTACTAAGGGGAGGAAATTTAGTGTGGGAGACACCACAGAATAATTTTTATGTGCATCTAGTGAGTCTGGAGCTTCAAATAAATCCTGAATTCAGACTATGTAATCTAGTAAGTCTGAATTAAGGCTTTAATGCTATTCTCAGATCCTATTTATTATTATTATTATTATTATTATTATTATTATTTAGCATTATCAGTCATCTCACAGATAAAAGCTGATGTGTTCTATTTATCAGTTTTATGTATTATGAAGCAAAACCAAAACAACTCATTGTCTGGGTGGCTGAACAATCTAGATCAACCGATTTATATGAAATTTCCAGACCAGAATAAAGCAAGTCCATTTTAAGATCTACTTAAATAGAAAACCAGAATAAAACAATGCTAATCTGAAAATTGTCAAGCTCCACTCATTGAACCTTCAATCTGCAGTAGCAAAATAAAACCATATATTCATTTAATATATCAGAAGACATTAAATCACTCTTTTTTTCTAAAAGCAGGGTCACGGGTGACTCTCTTCACTCACTTGTTATGGAATTCATAGATCTCCTGCATGTTTCCAAAAATGATGTGCTCTTTGTTGACAATACCAGGTGGGATCTCTTCAACACCACTTGTCATTTCCCAGAGATATGTCTGGTAAAAAAAAAATAGAAACAAAAAAAAAAAAAAGAGGGGAATCTATGTTGTTTTATAAATAATTTATCTTTGATTAATATTTCTTACGAAGTTGGTTTAACAATTATCTAGGTATAACCAACCATCCTCAAACTAATATATGCAAAATCATACTAGACTTTATAAAATGTCTGTTTTAGATTTGTATAATACCATTTTTTGGTATTATAATCATGAGATCCTAACAAGTGCAACATGTCAATGAAAAAACTAACAGTTTAAAACCAGACCCTGAAATACAGAAGAGAGGAGTTTCTGTTCAGAGAGAATAAGCCAGTTCTCGAATGTGCAATGTAACAGTGGAAGCAATAATAGAACATTATCCATTCAACAAAACAGTAAAAGCTTAACAAAAGCAGCAACCAGTTCATTGTGCCTGAAAATGAACAGATATGCTATTGTCCCTGTTCAATCAACATAGGAATGTTTAAAGAGCAAAACAAGAAGCCGATCAAGCCAGCACTGGCAATTCTTGATTTCATTGACAAACATGCCTACTTCTGATACAGCACTGCACAATTTAGCTCTATGGTTACAGATCATACAATATGACAGTGGGGGGAAAAATCTATTTGAGAACCCACATTTAGCTTGGAAACAAGAACTTACATCCATACATTCCCGGAGATCTCTTACATAAGCCTTCTCTGTCTGGATAAGCTCAGCCATGATGAACCTTTCCATACACACAAGAGAGAGACAACTTTAGACTATTCGTTTCATCATATATCATTCTGAACAGAAATTAGATACATGGCAAGGATTTTACATAGTAAATATATATTTGATGAGCTCAAGAGCACAGAGTGGATGAGAACTGCAACTAGAAAAAATGTGGACTATTAAGGTCAGTAAAAATGATAATAAAATGATTTAACATTGCTTTTGCATAAGTAAATATTAAGTCTCATCTTGGAAGCATTCTGTCCTCTAATTTAATCTTTGCTTTAAGTAATGGCTAAAGGAAGCAATAAAAATACTGAATAAAATGACAGATGGTCATTAAAGGAAGGGTACATTTGCTCATTCTTATTTGTTGTGGAATCTTAAAAAAAAATCTAGATTCTTTTTTGGACATTCAAGAGATCAGTCTATTTTAAAATGCCTTGCCTCAGACTTATCAAATAGCAATGCACAACTTAAAATCCATATTCTCCATTTTCTTTTTAACATATAGGGTCATTGCTGAGAAGTGGAAATGGACACATGGAAAAGGCAGCGGGGGGGAGGGAGGAAAACATGACATATTGTATACTTTGACATGGACCAAACTAGCATGTGTTACTTTTCCCCTTGATTGTTTAATGTACATAATTTACATACCGTGTTTCCCCGAAAATAAGACCCTGTCTTATATTTTTTTGAACCCTGAAATAAGTGCTTGGCCTTATTGCCATGCACTCAAAAGCCCAATTGGGCTTATTATCAGGGGATGTCTTATTTTGGGGAAAACAGGGTAAATGTAAAAAAGAATGTTTTGGTGACATATTAATGATATGTTGGCTGGGGCTATGAATGCACAACAACCTAACTAAATAGATAAAAAATAACACACAAGTCCAAAGCATGGATAAACATGCATTATGCTAAGAGGAGACAAATGATTTACTCTTTCCTGCGGGCAGACTTCCTCTTTTCCTCATTAAGTTCATGAGCAGCATCTCTCAGTTTCACCTCTGACCCAGGAAGACTGGCTGGGATTATATCCAGTTGCAAGCTTTTACTCTAAATTAAGGAAGGGAAGATGACATCAAAATCAGTGAAGACAAGGAGAAACAAACACAAAAAAGGGGTTTATCTAGATAGAAACTCTAGAAGCCAGATTAAGCCATTGCACATTACTTCAAGCAAAAATAAAAATAAAAATACAACACTCACCGATTTATTGGAATCTGAAGAAATTCCTAGAGCTTTCTCTAAAGAGGTCCTGTATTTTTCCATACGCAGAGAGAAGTCTCTGTATCTCTTGTCCACTGCTGTGACACATTTTTTAATCTCTGCTGCATGGGCATGCCCCTTTTCACAAAAGCCATCAGCTAGCTGTATCAACAACTTCACCCGCTCTTTGGTTTGCTATAGGATACACGAAAGATGGGAAGGCGGTAAGAAGAGTGGACATTCAGTGCCTCTAATGAATAAACAGCCTTTTCACACTATAAATAGAAGATAATATTCTGTTTCCATGCTAACAGCTTTTTGGTACTTGAACAGAATTATCAGGATCATTATAACATTTTTTACATTTCTAGCTTTTAGGGTTCTGCAAAGTAAGGACCTGAAGACAGAATTAATTTAGGATAGCCTCATGCATTGGCACTACTACTGTGTCTGGGGATTATCTAACCATCCAGAAAAAACAAGTTTGGGGAAAAATGCCTCATCATGTTAAAAACCCAATTTATAATACCACATGTTATTGATAAAGAACTCAAGAAGTTTCAGTCTTTATAGTAGCAGAGAGTTTGATAATAAGTATATGGTATTCAAAGAGTAATGTAACATTAGCAGTCCTATTTTCCTCTACAGCAGGGGTGTCAAACTCAAGGCCCAGGGGCCAGATCCGGCCCATGGGGTGCTTAGATCTGGCCCGCGGGGCCACCCTGGAAACAGTGAAGGACCGGCCCTTGGTGCCTCTGCCAGTGAAAATGGAGCTCGGGAGGGCTGCAGGCAGCCCTCCCGAGCTCCGTTTTCACTGGCAGAGGGTTGCAGGACGCCGTCCCAGCTGAAAACAGAGATCACTGGCAGAGCACTCGGGCCATCACAGGCACCCCTGACACAAGTGATGTCAAGCTGGCCACGCCCACCCCAGCCCCCCAAGGTCAAACACAAGCCTGATGTGGCCCTCAATGAAATTGAGTTTGACACCCCTGCCCTACAGTATGGGTGTAAAAAGATTCTGTTGGGATGTATCACTCTAAATGGGATTGATGATCAGATGAATGCTAGCAGAAAGGAAGTCTGATTAGTATTAGGCTGAAAAAAGTCTGATCTGCTTATAGGATGGCAGGGGTCTTCCACATTTATTTCATTTTATTATAGAAGTGCCCTGAGCACTCTGCTTAGAGCAGGGGAGCAGGGGTGTCAAACTCAAGGCCCGCCCGCCGCCCTCACAGGGTCTGTTTTCAGCTGCAACAGCCTCTTGCAGCCCTCTGCCAGCAAAAACGCCGCCCCTCAAACTCCATTTTTGCTGGCAGAGGGCTGCAAGAGGCTGTCACGGCCGAAAATGGGGCCCGGGGGGGCACACACTGCCCCCCGAGCTCCGTTTTCACTGGCAAAACAAACTAAAAGCAAACCAAACCAAAGGAGAAATGTTTCCCCTTTTGCATTTGAGCATCCAAGAAGAGACAGGAAAGGAGAAAAGGAAAGAGGAAAGACAAAGAAAAAGGAAAGATAGGAAGAGAGTAAGGAAGGAAAAAGAAGGAAAGATGGGAAGGAAGAAGAAAGGAGAAAGGAGAAAGGAGAAAGAGGAAGGAAGGAAGGAAGGAAGGAAGGAAGGAAGGAAGGAAGGAAGGAAGGAAGGAAGGAAGGAAGGAAGGAAGGAAGGAAGGAAGGAAGGAAGGAAGGAAGGAGGGAGATTATAATGAAAGGGAGGGACTGAGGGAAGGCCTGCCTTAGCACTTGGCCACCACAGGTGCCCCCGACATGAGTGACATCGAGCTGGCCACACTCCCTGGTCACACACCCCCCAGGTCAAATACAACCCTGATGCGGCCCTCAATGAAATTGAGTTTGATACCCCTGGCTTAGAGCGTGGGACTCTGTTCTGCAGATGCAGAAAAACAGTAAAAAGCAATAAACAGAAGAAATGAAAGGCATGAGATAAAAAAAGAAAAGAAAGCATAGCTAACATTAGTTTTACAACACCAACATTCTCTGTGCATATCCATGCTTTTCTGTCTTTACCAATCATTCCTGCTTCTACCATACTGGCAGGCTTTGGGTTCTGGACCCTGGAAGCATGCCTTCTCTACCCTCTGGAACATGGTTTCTCCTGAGATCTGGGTGGTTCCCTCTCTGCTGTTATTTAGAAGAGCCATGAAGACTGTGAAGACCTGGCTCTTTACCCAGGCCTTTGGCGAAGGACAGTGACACCCCCTTTTTCAACACATTTGCCATCTTTTATCTTTATTTTTATTGATTTTTTTAAAAAAAAATTTCTTTGTTTGATTGTTATGAGACTCCAAGAGTCATTGTCAGTCAAGTGAAATACAGATTTAATTAATATTAATAGATAAAGTTAAAAGACTTGCAAATAGAAATAGAACGACTGTGGCAAAAGAAAGCAAAGATAGTACCAATAATAATAGGTGCCTTGGGTGTAATCCCAAAACAACTGAAGTATCACTTGAACACTACTGGCATTGACAAATTCACTACCAGTCAATTTCAAAAGCCAGCTTTACTTGGAACAGCTTTCATCCTGCGACAATATCTGTAACACCATCCAAGATCCACATCTCACCATCCAAGATCCTTGGTAAGGACTCAATAGGCGGACAAAATTACCAAATCCAGCTCAACATCTAGCTGACCATAATTTCATATACTGTCTTTTGTTCTTTAAACACTTCTTTCTCTTTTTCAAGATCTCATCTGTTCCAGTTAATTCAAACTTTCTCTCTCTTTGTTTTCCTCTAGACCCATTCCCCACCTTCATAAATCATCTCATTTACAGTATTCAATGTGGACATTTAATCAATATGCAATTAATACCCATACATTTTGGACCTTTTCTTTTCTTATTTTAGCACATACACTTAAGGATATCACCTCCACTGCATTCAACTTACTTTTATGTTTTTTTCTTGACATATTCATATTTCATAAATAGTGACCTTTTAAACCAATATTTATTCTTTACAACATACTGTATATACTACCCACCAGAGGTGGGTTCCTCCTGGTTCGGATGGGTTCGCCCGAACTGGTAGCGACCTGCTGGTGACATCACGATGATGTCATGGATCCGGTTCGGTCCGTGCCGGTCCGTGGACGCCACCATCTTTTTTTTAATTTTTTTTGAATTTTTTCGCAGCTCCGAGTTTCCGGCACTCCGCATGCATTGCCATCTTGTTTTTGGCTTTTTTTTTTTAATTTTTTAAAAAATTTTTGCACTGCACATGCGCATGCCCACGCGGCACGCCCACACGGCACGGTAGGAAGCGAACCGGCAGCGAGGTAAGTTAGAACCCACCCCTGCTACCCACCATCTTTCTGCTAACATTTGTTAATCTTAAAATGTCTCCATCTATTTTCTCCATCAATCACAATAACTCTGGTCTCTAATACATCAATTTTCAGATCCATTATCCTTCTTGTATCTAAAATTTGCTGCAAATCATCCAGGTTGTCATAGGCATTATTCACATATGAAAATACATATGTGTTCACAATTTTAACCAATCGCCATCGAATATCACAACAAACCTACATTATACAACCAAGTGGACATCACATATTTTTTCCTCTTTGGTGTTATGTATTAGCTGAGCATTCTTTAATGTTCACTTGTGCTTTACTTTACTCTTATGTATTACTACTCTTCCTGCCACTGAGCAGCCATCATTCAAAACTAAATTTATCCAGAACTTTCCATAATTTAAGACTATTCACCAGCATATACTTTTTCAAAATCATTAAGTGAACATAATCTATTATTCTCATTTGTGCATAGAGTAATTTAATACTAACCAATGAAAAGCAAATTGTGATATATAAGATTCTACCAGCAGCTTCACAAAGTAGTAGAAAAAGGCAGATGATTTCCACTTGGATTACAGAATTCCTCAGGCATGTTACTGATACTTCGCTGACATCGTTTTAGTACTGCTGTTCAATAATTAAATATATATTTTGGAATGTCATGGTTTTAAAACCAAATGTGCATTTTATTTTAGCCACAAGAAAAGGATTTTTTTAGGCATTCTGTTGTTTTTTACTTTTAGGTATGCATGAGTTAAACAAATACTGATATTTTCAAGCCCCCGAAGCTTATAATAAGCTAGGTTAACTTCTCTTTTATTAGAAACTATGATCCAAGCAGGCCAATACCTATCAATTTTCTAAATTGCTACAATAGTACAATACAAGAGAAAATAGTCTGCACTGAATAATGAAAATACAATTAAAAAAACCTTAAATAAATTATAGTGGTTAAATGAACTAAACATAATTGGAAAAGCAAAACAAAACAAAACCCAAACTCCAACAATTGGAATGGAAAAGAAAATATCTATATAAGTATAAAGATTTACATGGAATTATTTCAGTCATTGAGCTTGTCATCAAACCTGGATCATAAAGTAATGTGTCTTCTCATTTTTAGAGCACTTTTCAAAAATAGATAACAAACTCATATCCTCTTACACTCTTTCTAGTTACGTAGGATTATCCTCTTTGGTACACCCCAAGCCTGATAAAGCCAAAGCTCTTTGACAAATCCTATATTTTAGGAATATAATTCAACATCCCACTGAGATCCTTAAATCTAATATTTCTTCCCCACATTATGTTAACATATATATTAACTTGAAACCAAAATAAAGCTATATCATAGAACAAGACAAAATCTAGAGGATTATATCACCAACACAAGAGATTTAATGTCCACCCCATTTAAAACATACTTAAGGGTAATCAATTAAAAATAATAATTTCTGTTAAATTATTTTCATTTTTAAATCCTATTGTCATATTTCATATTTTGTAACAAGAAATTTTGATTGAGAAACCAGTGCAATAGCTTGTCTTCTGAAGTTGTGGGTGCCACATCACTGGAGTCTTTCAAGAAGAGACTGGACAGCCATTTGTCTGAAATGGTATAGGGTCTCCTGCTGAAGCAGGGGGTTGGACTAGATGACTTCCAAGGTCCCTTCCAACTCTGTTATTCTATGTAGACCATACAATGCCTAGGCCCTTCAGTAACACATCTTCTCCATTATTTTCAGATTTGAATTATACCACAGTAACAACTTCTCATGTGCCAAATAACAACTTCTCAATTACCAAATATGCTTAACAACTTTCAAAGCAGGAAACAAAAATCCTGATTTAAGATGTCATAACTTCAACCAAGATTTCAAAGGTTTTACACATCTGCTTTACAAATGTGCCCAAAGAGGAAATCAAAGTAAGTCTCATCTCAGAAGCATATAGATGTAAGGATAAAGGCTCAATGGTAGATTAAAGTCATCATCTTCACAAGGTAAATGCAATTTGGCCAAAAAATACTCTAGGGGCTTTAGCTTTCCTAACACATTTTTCATTAACCTATTTATCTATATAAAAGACAATGGGACTTGACAGTGAAATTCCCCTGAAATACACATAACATTCAATATAATATTCACTTTAATATCATTCATCTTACTAAAAACCAGGGAGTTTTGACCATGAAGTTGTTGAAATTGTATCTGTACATTTATACATATTTAATTCAACATACTGTGACAAACATTGGAAGAGGAGTAAACCCAGATATTTTATAGACTTGGTACAAACTATAAATGCTAATCTCCTACAATCTCCTACAAATATAATAGATTCCAAATGCAACACATTAGATTTATCACAAATAGTAAGGTTTGCAGAATCACCATATGGCATGGGAGATGGATTTAACACACTTTTTCCAAACTGGGGCCAAATTGGTATCTTTTTCAAGATATAGTGATCTGACAGAAAACCTAAATATGTACAGTATTACATTTACCTTTGCAGTTATCTGGAATTCTTCATGTTCTTTCAAGAGCTCCTGAGTATGCTGGATACTAGAGCCAGTGGAAGTGTGTGTAGATAAATAAAACTCTCCATTATCATGGATCCACTCAAGAGCCTAAGAAGACAATTGAAGAAGAAAAATTAAATAACTTCTTCTAGGAGAAGCAACCTGACCATTTCCCAACAACAGATTATTTATTCAAAATTCTGGGAGTTTTTGTCTTGTCCCTTGCATCATTCAAAAATATTCAAACTATATTTTTGTCACAGTCTGAAGTAATTTTTCTGGGGACAAAATATCGTAATTATCTCAACTGAGTTTACTTCTAAGTACCGGTAAATACATTTAGGGCTGTTATGCTTTTTCTCCCCTAACATAAAAGATGAGATATTAATCTTTACAAAATGCTCAGTGCACAGCCAATTCCATTAGTTGTGATGCCAAAGCAAAACAGAATATACTAGTATACAGAAAAGTATACAGAAAAGCAGCAGAACACAAATTACAGTGTAACTGAAGTGCAGTACAAGTAACCGAAAAGTGATTTTGACAAAAAACAATCACTGAAATCAACAATTGTTCATTAGTTGATAAATTCTCAATAAGCACAGCAATATCCCACCTAGCTGACTGATGACTGAAGTCTGCCCATTATGGTCAAATGTCATGATGGTCATAAAAACCAACCCAATGTTACATTTTTTGTGACAGTCGTTAAGTGAATGAGGAGGTCATAAGTGCGAACACTTTTGTTTGCTACAGGTGTGATTTTGCTGAAAATTGGAAGTAAATGCTGGGTTTTGGCAAAACCATCATAAAACACAGTCATGTGATCACAGGACACTGCAAATGGCCCAAAATGCAACTGAGTTGTCCCTTTTTGGGGTCGGTCATAACTTTGAATGGTCACTAAATAACCGGTGCTAAGTTGAAGACTACCTGCACATATTCCCCCCAAGTCTTTTTCCTTCTTCTATTATATCTCGTTCGCGATTATCCCAAAAGAATTCTCCAATTTGGCTTAGTCTGAAGATATCAGCAAGAGGCACCACTATCATCTCAATGCTACAGCTCTTAATGTATGAGAAAACCAATTACTATCCCTGTTTGAAACACTGATCACTCCATCTCTTTTTTCCATTCTCCTATTTTTGGGGGAATGGGGGGATGTTTTCAAGGCAATATTAATTCATAGCACTTGTCAGGACAATCCTTGCAGTTTCCTTGGCAAGATTTCAAAGGTAGTTTGCCATTGTCTTTTTCATGTGGCTGAGAGGAAATATAACTGGCCCAAGGCCACTCAAGTGGCTTCAAATCTAAGGCGGGACTTGATCTTATTATCTCCCAATTTCTAATCTGATGCCATAACCAATACATCAAACTGGCTCACTCTAAAATTGTTAAAAGTCATCTCCCCCCCCCCCAATAGATAGAGGTAAACAATCCTGTATTTTTATGTACTAGGGAAGGATGGCTGTGTGTGTGTATGTGTAATCTGTGATTGCATCTCTAATATTGCTATGAATATTTAGAATGGAAGGAGGTCCACTGATTGTCTGTTGTTGTTTTTCTTTTGTGTTGCACAGAATGCTAAAAGGTATTCCCTAAACTTTCGTTTTGCTTGACAAGGAATCTGGGAGGAAGATGTTTGAAGGTGGTGGTGGGGGACATATTTGAAAAATGATGTTTTCTTGCTTATTTTTGAATGACAGCTGGAGGAAGAGTTATAAGAAGATATGAACATCCCAACTCAACTATATCAATAAAGATAGACCCTGACCTGTTTAGCACTTCTTTCAAAGACTACATATTGCTGGCATTGGTCAAGCCGTCGTTTTCTCATTGTCCAGTAGTGTAGGACACGATTTTCTCTCTGGAAAAGTTCATTCAGGATATCTGCCAGGTGAGAAATTATTAAAGGACAAATCATGCGCAAATATATAATTTAAATCCATATAACAATAAACATACAAAATGTTTGGCAATATTAATAAAACACCCAAACTCACTTTTGACCTGCTGTTCAGGAGCCTTGATGTGAGTCACCATCCCTGGCATATTTACACTATTTCTGTGCAGGTATTTCAGGAACACATCTGCATTTCTCCGAGCCAATGTGCAAGCCTACAAAGGGCAAGACAGATGCATCAACCGAAAAGGATCAAAATAATGCAGACATCATTATTCTGAATCATCGAGAAAATATTTATTTAAGCAATCAATGGACTGTTGAAGCAAAACAACTTTGTAACAGCACTGCACGCTTGTGTCTTCGTTTGCATCCTGCCTTTATTATTTTTACAAATAACTCAAGGCACAAACAAATCCAACACACTTTCCTTGTCCTATTTTCTCCACAACAACAACATCAGGTGGGTTGGCCTGAGAGCAAGTGACTAGCCCAAAGTCACCCAGCTGGTTTCATGGTTGAGGCAGGACATGAACTCATGATCTTTCTCTTTATAGCCTGATGCCTTAACCACTAGACCAGGGGTGTCAAACTTGATTTCATTGAGGGCCGCATCAGGGTTGTGTTTGATTTTGGGGGGCTGGGGTGGGCGTGGCCAGCTCGACATCACTTGTGTGATCAAATGCCACTTTTGCTAGTAGTTTGTTTTGCTAGCACTCTGCCAGCAAAAACGGAGCTCATGAGGGTCGCACACGGCCCTCCCAGGCTCAGTTTTTGGCTGCAACGGCCTCCTGCAGCCCTCTGCCAGCGAAACCGGAGCCCGGGAGGGCTGTGCACGGCCCTCATGAGCTCCGTTTTCACTGGCAAAGGTACTGTGGGCCAGGCCTTCACTGTTTGCAGGCCAGATCTAAGCACCCTTGAGTTTGATACCCCTGCACTAGACCATACTGGATTTTTTATTACATATATTTTTGCTAACATCCACAATTTGCCAATTAGGTAGCAACAGAGCATTAATACATTGGCTCCAGCATACAAGACGCAGACAGAGGAGACAGAGAGAAAGGGAGCGGGAGAGGCTTATTTTTCCAATTGGGTCAGTTTCTAAACAGCAAGAATACTAATACAGGAGATTCAGAGTTCATTGCACAGAACAATGTTTCCCAATCATGGCAACTTCCAGATGGGTAGATTTTACATAGCTGAATTCTCTGTAGTGGCCAGACTAGCTGAGAAATTCTGGGAGTAGAGATCGACTCCTCTGAAGGTTAAGAAACATCAGCATAGAGGAACAAAACCATAAAAACATTCAATCATATTTTAACATAGTCAAACTAAATAATTTAAGTGCCAACATGACACATATATCCAGTTAAAACAGCATCAAAATTCATCTTTTTCAAACCAAAATCACCAGTAAGAATTGACTGACATCTATGGAACATACCGAAGTAAGCAAGTTGTAATCATCCAGGATAAGAGTTTGCTATGAATCATTTTTGAATAATCTTTTTAATACTCTTCTGAAAAACAAGTTCAAATATTTGATGTCCTTTACTGTGTCTCTTTTATACACAAAAGAGCAGCTGCTGAAATCGTGACCAACTTCATAGTTACTGCTTTCTTAATAATTTTAGTACATTTTGTTTCTTCTCAGAGATTCTTTATAGGCATCTTGAATGTGCTAATTCACCTCCATTATATTAACCAAGATGTGCAAAGATTCTTCTTACTCAAATCTAACGTTAGATCTATACTCAGAATTGGTACATAGACTCTGTGGATCTAAATACCTAATTCTAGCAGAAAGTTTATTTTTAAAAGGAGAGAATGATGGTGACAGTTGAATTTAACGGCTCTGCTCAACTGTCAGGCCTGAAGGTTCTTATCCTACATTCTACTAAGGAATAAAAATAGCTATATTAAATGTGTATGCCACGCAACTCTCAACAACTCTGGGTACTTTACAACAAACAGTTTTTCTCATTTAACTGGATTCTAACTCATAAACTGTCAGAATAAAAGATTCTTTTGTTATTCCTTTTTGAAATCTTTTACATAGAGCCAGCTATTATTTTGTGCAGTGTTTCCTTAGCCATTCAAAACCAAGGCATAAATGATACACTACAGAACTAACCTTTTAAATTAGGAACCTCTATTTAAAAGTAGGCTCCTCTGAACTGAACTCAATTCTTATTGACTTCATGGATGACATATCCACAACATTTTCTTGACAAAATATTGACATGATTTGTCACTGTCTTATGGATTTTTTAAAAATTCTCCAGTACAAATGAAAATTGATAGATTCCCTAATGGTTTCCAATCCATAAACTAACCAGTTTGGGTCTATTTATCTTTTTTTAAATCACTCTACTTTGGTGAGATGCTATCACCTCTCGTAAACATCATTCAAAATGTTTTTTTTAAATAACTAAAGGACTGCAGGTAGTATAAATAAAGGTTTTTCTGGTAGATTAGCCAAACCAATGTGACAGTAGCTGCAAAGTCTTTTTTTTGCCTACTTTCTGCAGCTTTGAGGCACAGCTGAGATGCAGTCCTTCTGTTATTTTCAGCTGCCCAAATCACTTCTTCTCATAGTAGATACTAACCTGGCTAAATCACACTACAGGGAGCCATCTCATCACAGGTACTTACCCGGCTGAATCACCCAAAAGGGTACCAGATGTTCTATCTGGAGGGTGCTGCTTCAGACTGTCTGCTCATGCCAGAAGCCATAGCAGCAGTGAGAAGGTGACTGAGTTCTCTGACAGTTAGGTGGATTGACAGGTGGAAAAGAATGTTCACTTGTAACAGCTCCTCAGTCTTGCATAACTGTCCTCATGCTTATAAGGACCATCCACAGCAAGCTAGCTGTGTAGATTAAACTGGGCTGTGAAAGGCAAGCTCATGCATGGTATATAGCTGTGCCGACAGCAGGAGCTGCAGACTTGTGGCGATTATCTGTAAAACTACAGCAGGGGTAGATAGGAAGGATAAAACCCCAGACAGGTATGACTTGACAGGGAAATATGGACACTACCAAGTCATGCCAGGGAAGTAGGCACCACTTCAGGTTGTGTGCTTGGGATAAGCTGCACTCCCACTGTAAATTGTTTGTGAAACACCATTTGCAATAGAACAAAGTCTAAGAAACATGGATTTACAGCATCATATGAGATATTGAGGCCCTGTCCAATATAAATATGTCTAATAAAAATTAGTATTTAATAAAGTGAGCCTCCAGATATTGTTACAATAAATAATGCAGTTTTCCAATTTATCAGCTATATATTATTGCATTAATTAGTGGATAGAGCTAGGGATATGCATGAAACAGGAAATCTGCTGTGAACCTGAAACAA
This sequence comes from Thermophis baileyi, assembly GCA_003457575.1. Taxonomy (NCBI): domain Eukaryota; kingdom Metazoa; phylum Chordata; class Lepidosauria; order Squamata; family Dipsadidae; genus Thermophis; species Thermophis baileyi. Next base: position 2,525,333 of record QLTV01002149.1, read on the forward strand.
GCCATTCTATTTCCAAATAGTACGTTTTACATTTATAGTTTATTTTGCCAAGAATTTCAAACATGGTCTGGTCATTTTAATAACATTAAAATAAATAAGGTTTTGTATTAAATGGGTAGCCAAGCAACATAATATCTTTGTGCTTTCCTAATTTCTTCAGTTTTCTACTCCAATTAACTAACAGTTTTGACATGGCGTTCTGAAAAACCACAGCTTCCTACTCATTTTCTTCAGTTACCTTCCTACATCCTCTTTTCCTGTAGTATTTCTCAAATAATGCTGTTTTCATATTTATGCCTTAAGTATTAATATTTATCACCGAGAGGTAAGAATGAAAAGTTACATTGGTTTACATGAAGCTACTTTAACCTTGTCAGGCCTAACACCAATGCTTTGTTTGTCTGTTCTTTCTAAGCTGCCAAGTAATACGTGTATTCTTGTCATGAAGGGCTAAGACAACTGGAAATTATTTTTCCACTTCCAAACAAGACACTCTCTTCCTTTCTTATTCTGTAATCTTTCCAATTTTCATTCCTCATTTTTCCTGCTCTTTCCTCAATTAAAAGCAAGTAGTTGTTCCCAGTCTAAGTAATTCAGCGCACATGTATAAAACTCTACTGGAAAACTGTTTAGAAGAACAGCTGCAGTTGTACGCTGTGCCTATCCCTTTGACCAAAAGCTGTTTTTCAGAAGAGTACTTGATACTGAGCACACAAGGCCAAGGATCCTTAACTAGGCTCTGGATGTGCAAGAATTATGCCTAATAAAATATGGGAGAAATGTACATTGGAACTGTCACCATTACCTTTAAGAATGCCTCCTTTTGTTCAAGGTGTTTGCTAATCATTGGAGTCACGTGGTCTGTTTCAGAGTTGGGGCCCAGTTTATCAGCGCCTCCACACCAGTCTTCTTCTCGCTTGTATTCTTGCTCCAAACTTTCCAGCACACTGCATACCTATCAGCCAACAGGTTCAGGAATGATGAGGGATAAGTGATCATTTCTACACAACCAACGATCACAACTTGGTTTGCCAGCTTCTTTAAAAATTACAAGCATTTGATCAGCCCTACATATTTGATATGTGCAACATCCAATTCATGGTATGCATAAATAAGCATACAGTATAATCTCAGAGAGGAAGGAGGGATAATTAGTTTGTTTTTAACTGCTATAAAGATTGGAAGTGACTTCTTTAATTATCTTTCTCTTTTCTTTCTTTACTTGTATTGTCTCTTACAGTTTTTCTTTTACCTTTTTCCTAACTTTTCTTTATATATGTTTTCATGTTTATCTTTTATTCATATCAAAATCTTCAATAATATTATATTTTAAAAAATAATTAACCCCGATTAATACGTATGTTGGACTTGGCTAAGATCAGTTAGGCTCTGCTACTTGCTGAGACCATGGCACCTCTGGTTGCCAAAGTATGGAAGTAAAGCAAATGGACTGATTCTATAAGCGGAATTCATTTCAGCTGGGGAATCCTAACCCACTCAGTTATCTAGCAAAGAAAGACTCCTGGCCCATTGTTTTACCAGGAGTAGACTTCACTAAGGCTTAAATGGTTACAGAAGTAGCGAAGCTGGATTTGGCATGCAAAGCAATACAATTAGCTTTCCCTTTTCCCTGGCCACCCCCGTTATCAATTAATGTCCAACTGAGTGCTTGTATATTGTTTGGCTAATGGACCCTCGGTTCCTTTCCAGCTCTGCATTCCGATTAGTGACCCTGGGCTGGCTGGTGTTTCTCACATGTCGAGCCTGCACTGCTTGGTTTCAATTCCCCCCCCCCCCGTAATTTCTCCCTACATTCCAATCCTTTCTTCCCTCCCCCCGTTGCTAATGTCAGGCTGTCAGCTTGTGATGCTTGGCTAGCAGAATGGCAGCCATGACACTGTGTAAGAAACTTTTATAATAGTTTAGGTTGTTTAAACTCTTACATTATTGGACTAAACAAATATCTACACAAGCCTACCTGCTCTGATGTTTTGTAAAAAGCCACGGAGGCATTCACAAGTTTGAGCCGATCTTCCATTTTGAGCATCAGCTGTTGCCAATGGGAGGCCACCTTCTCAGCACAATCCCTGATCATGTCCATGTCATAATGATTAGCCTGCAACATTGCCTCAGCTTTCTGCTGTACTTGGAGGGCACTCTGGTGAGTTTTCTGATGAAATGTAAATAAAATACACCATTAGGTTTGTGAACACACAGTATTATCAGCATTTTCAAAAGAGGCTTATGTCAGCTCTTTCATGTCTCATTTTTGTCGGGGAACTAGGTGATAGATTAGAAACCGGAAGATCATTTATTCCAGGTCTCCCTTAGGCCTGGAAGCCAGCCAGGTGACTTTGAGCCAGTCATTCTCTCTCAGCCCAATCCACCTCACAGAGTTATTGTTGTGAGGAAAACAGGAGGAAGGAATATTATGTATGTTGCCTTCAGTTGTACAGATAAAAGTGGCAAATAACTCTAGTAAATAAATAAGCACCAGGCAGACACATCCAGCTTACTATTAACCTATTTTAATAAAATTCTGCTCTTCTTCTGTACCTTCCTTATCATGGGCAAAGATTAACAAAAACTGAGATAGACAATTAGTGTTCTCTACTCACAGATTGACTGGATGAGTACATTTCAACACATTCCCCAATCACATGGGATGACCAAGTGTGCTCCCTTGTCTTTAGATTATAAAGCAGTGTGCGCGTGCAAGACCAGATGAGCTAATTGTACTTTATTATAAGACTACATTAACAGAATCTGGCAAGTTTGAAAGTACAAATTTCTGGCTGTCTCCTTTACAGTCGGAGATGCCAGGGAAAGTCCCTTCTGCACCTCTTTCTCTTCCCATTAAGAAGCTGCGATCTAACCCATCTCTCAAAGTCTTTCTCACATACCATTGCCCACATATAGAGAATCAAATGGAGAGGAAGTTTCACAGCATAAATATGCTTTCCTGCTCTTCATTCCAATACAGTATGTCCCTCAACCCAAGACAGGGATGAAGAGGTTATGGAGCTTATAGAGACAGAACGAAGACAGATCTTATTCCCGGTGAGATTAGAATTCCTCTGTTACTTATATCAAGGAGCATGAACACCCAGCCCTGATTCAAAAACATGGTTGAATTGCTTGGTCACTGTTTGTTTTATGGGATGATCCAACTCACGCCAATTTGCAAGCATATCAGCACTACCAGCTTCTTGCTGAAGAGGCACTAGTGCTTTTGCTTCCATATTAGTCCTATTTCCATGATATGGGATTCAGCCATGCATACTATGTTACCATGGCAACATAAACTTGGGCAATACATCATAAATGAAATTATAACTTAGAAATATCCAATACTACAGAAGTGAAGATAATTTTAACCTCAGTATTAGCCTAGCGCAGTTGATTATTAGTGACCTTGTCAACTAATTTTAAGACGTTGGTCCATACTTGGGCCATCCAACTTGATATTTTTCTGCATTCACTGACAGCAACTCTTTTGCATTTCAAGCAGGCACAGCTGGAGAGGCACCTCTGTCTAATGATTTCAAATCCTATTTCTCATATTTGGCGAGAAAAGATAATGTACCCTTCATAGCAAGTATGAGCAAATGCAACAAAACAATTTCTTTACATGTGAATATGCCCTAGCAGCTATATAGATAGATGATTGATGGCTATTGCTCCTTATGCAGAAAATGCAGGCCGTGGCAGATTTATGAAAAATCAATCACACGGGATAATTTTGCCTCTGGACCAGCTGCTCATGTGGGAGGCAAGAATCTGTTTAGATAGAATCTGGCATATTAAAATGGTGCACCTAGCAATATATTAAATATGAATAAATATATACTTTTAAGTCCATATTTCAAAAGTTGCCTTTACACAGACTACAAAATGAAATTTAATAAGAAAAAAAAAACACTTTTACCTCTATTGCATGCTGGAACTGCTCATGTTCACGCTGCAGCTGCTCAGCCTCCTGTAGTGAACTAGCTGTAATTAGGCCAGCATTTAACATGGACTCTCCATTTCGGATCCAGCCCAATACCTAAAACAAAATGCAAGAAAGTAACAATATAGAAGCTTCTCTTCTACATTTGAGCAACACAATCAATTACAATTACAATCTTACCATTAATATTATCCATTTTCTATCAGTAAACAGTCCCAGAGGCAGGGGGAATACCATTTAAAATAATCAACAAATAAAAATGTACTGTATTTTTTTAAAGAAGCTCTAAAGATGGCAGATATGTTTCATATTGGATGGGGACTGGTGAGGAATTATTTTAATTTTCATCTCTTGGTAACCTTTCTAAAATTCAGGACACTGGGATGACTAATCAGGGGTCTCCAATCTTGGCAACTTTAAGACTTGTGGACTTCAACTCCCAGAATTCCTCAGCCAGCTTTGCTGGCTGAGGAATTCTGGGAGTTGAAGTCCACAAATCTTAAAGTTGCCAAGGTTGGAGACCCCTGGACTAGATGATACTATTGTCCCTTCCAACCTATCTCTTGAAACCTGCCCTACCATTATGTTTGAAGTTTGTAAATCAGGATTCTGAAGCGTTCTTTATGGAGAAGTAACAATGATTAGATGTTATGAACATCTAACTTGATTAAATGTTCTGAGTATCGGGAAGGGTAAAACAAATTCAAGCAAGGGAATGAAAAGACTTGGCTAGATTAGCCAAGCTTTCACCTGACGGAAGAGAACATCTGGAACTATGTGCAAATGCTAGAAAAATTATCATTTTGCAATAACAGTCGCAACTATTTTCATTTTCACCAAATAAATCCATCTTCTTATAATTTATTTTCTATATTATTAGATCAAAATGGTATTGCATAATTTTTATCAGAACAAAATACCAATTGTAGATATGTGTTTAGAAGAGATTCATTAAAAACAAATAAGTTGACAGACCACGTGGTGAAGAAATTGTCCATCTTCATACCCTAAAATGTCTTTTCTGTTGACTATACTGAAGATATTCATAATTCAAAAGAAGATGTAACTGCAATAGTGTTAAACAAATTCACCCTGTTTATCAGATATTGAGCTCAGAGAAAAGCATTAGAATATAAATGTTGAAACATTTGCATTTCTGTACTGTACACTTACTAAAATAGCAATAGCAGTCTCAACACATTCTTATAATTCCTATTTTAGTTCCGTTAAGTGTTTTTTACGTGTCAGAGTTCAAGGGCAGCCTATCTGGCAGAAAATCTGAATAAACCATACACTGAATGGCACAGAAAAGTAACACAGCAAACACAATTTATTCTACTATATCTGATCAAGCACCTGCTCAGCTATGAAGACTTTTCTACCTTAGAATGAAAATACTACCGTAACATGTCTTCCTTCTTTGGTTAAAAATAAAAAGACTTATATTTTTGGAGTAAGCTTACTTGCGGCACAATAAATTTCTACCTCCTGAAATTATTACAAATATGAAATAATGAGAAATGAAATTCTAGAATTCTGATCATTGACAATGTAAGACTGACATCAATGTTCTTATTCTTAAACAAAAGATTATAGGTCTTTACTTACTACCCATATATANAAGAAAAAAAAACTTTCATCCCAGATGGTTATTATTATGCTTTCCTTACTTTATAATTTAACAATATGATAATCTTTAACATTTCTAGCAAGATACAAACTTTATTCCTATAATTATAAATTATTGATGGTTCATTAGTTTAACCACAATCTGTAGCTAAGGATTTGCTTTAGTTTAAGTATCTAAAGTCATGCCGCCACATGTCAGAATCCTGGAACAAGACTTACAAGAAACTTCTTGGATGAGAAGTGAAATGTCTTCAAAGAAAAACAAGGAAGTCCAATTGCCTCCTGAAAAAGCACCTCTGGGACAACTATGACCTGGATGACTAAGAATCTCCATAGACATTTAGCTATGCACTTTGGGATGAACACCCTTCGAATAGTGCGGATTTCCAGAAAAATGCAGACTACAGGAACCCTGTCAGCATTTCCAAAAAGGCTCCACAACCATATGCACTATTCAGGTGACCCTGAGGACACAGACAAACCACCAAGTGGCCTTAAGGACTCTGTAAAAGGATGCAATTGACCAGCTGTCTGCAAGGATTATAAATCCTTCCATTCTCCACCAACCAGTCAGAGTTGAAGAAGCTTCTTGGAAGAGAGGTGAAACGTCTCACAGGAAAACAAGAAAGTCCAGTTGTCTCTTGAAAAAGCACCTTTGGGACAACCATGACCTGGATAACTGAGAATCAATGGCACTCAAAAAACATTATGACCGCTCCTTGCATTTACGCCCCCACAGTCACCTCATTAAAATTTGGGGGCTTGGATAGTAGCAATTTATTTAGAACAGTTGCAGCATCCCCTTTGCGACTTTCTCAGCCAGCTTCTGATCAGCAAAGACAGCGGGAGTGGGGAAGCTGGACTCACTTAACAACCATATGAGTCTCTTAATTGCAGCAATTTGCTTAACAACAGGGGCAGAAATCCAATTGCCTCCTGAAAAAGCACCTCTGGGACAACTATGACCTGGATGACTAAGAATCTCCATAGACATTTAGCTATGCACTTTGGGATGAACACCCTTCGAATAGTGCAGGAGTATGAACTAATTTCCAGAAAAATTGCGGACTACAGGAACTATTTGCGCTTCAGTTTGAGATGCAGACAACACAGACTCATCCCCAACAGCCTACGCCTGTCTTCAACAGTGAAGGGACATTTGCACTACTCAGGTGACCCTGAGGACACAGATAAACCTCCTAGTGGCCTCAACGACTCTCCCAAAAGAATGCAAATGACCAGCTGTCTGCAAGGAATATAAATCCTTCCCTTCCCCACCATCCAGTCAGAGCTGAAGAAGCTTGTTGGATGAGAAGTGAAACATCTTCAAAAAAACCCAAGAAAGTCCAGTTGCCTCCTGAAAAAGCACCTTTGGGACAACCATGACCTAGATGACTGAGAATCTCCATAGACATTAAGACTAACAAATGATTAACTACCCCCCAGATTCAGCTTTTAAGCCAAGCCAAAAATGGAACGCCATATCTCCTCTGCCTTTCTATCTCTCTGCAAGGACTTCTCTGTAGAAACAGAAGTGGAGGGAGATTTGGCTTGCTTTTGCAGTCTTTTTCTGGTGACTGCAACTCTACTTGAAACATCTTATGGATATCTTTTTTTCTCTTTTTGTCTTCCTTGGAGCATTTCACTTATCCATAGGTAATGTTCAGTTGTGTTAATGTTATGTGCCAACCCACTCAATTAACAATATGGCTTTATGATAAAAACGGATGTTGAACCATGGCAGATTCATATCACTGAATAGATACAACAATGGAGCCTCGCTGCATTTCTCCTTTTGGATCGTACCATTTATCCTTCACAGGTATATGCAGTTTGTTTCTGCAAAAAACTGGGATTTGGGAAATGGGAACAAAGAGAAATTGGCTGACCGTTCTAGGTAATTTCGGTGGGAATTCAAATGAACTGCTAGACATGTCTGTCAATTCTGCTAACGGATTAATATGATTGCATAAAAAATGATTTGGGTTGACTGCAAGTTCATTTTATGCCAACGGATGGACATGGAATAGAGAGATTAAGAACTACAGTTGTCTTATACCTGCTTGACTTCAGCCTGCAGATGGCGTAGCTGCACACACTGTTCCAAATGTTTCCGATGTTGTTCTGCTGCCAGGTCCAGCTCCTGCTGTTTCTCATGGAGGAATTCCAACAAGTCTTGCACCCGAGTTGCCATGTCCACATCTCTGTCACAGAGCAGTTCAACACCTATAACCACACCCATAAGTTATACCTTCCCATGTGGTATACTTCACTAAAACTCACATACATGACCTATTAAATGATCCACAGCTGATTTTAATTCTGCAATTGTAAAAGCTTTTTAATTGCATGCATATAAACTTCTCAACCAGTCCACCCATTATCTATGTGTAGATGGGCTTACCAATGAGTGTTAAAGCAGTCATCCTCAACAGTTATTGCTAATTTGCTACTCCAATAATTCACAGCCTTTGTCATGGTAGATGGAAATTATGGGTAAGTTACATTCCAATTCATTTGGAGAGCACTGGACTAGGTGAGTTTGATAGGGGCAGGTATTAGCCCATATGCTATAAGATGTCTGCATACCCTTTGGGATGAGGTGGTAAAGAGAAGGATTTTTTAAAACAAAAAACAGACTCATCAGAGCTCAAAAAACAATTCTGTTCCTTTTAATAGCAGCAAAATCATGTTGTGCTTGTTGCTGTCAAAACTAGAATGGGTTGAGATAGGAAGCTGAATCTAAGTTTATCTTTAAGGTGTCATACTCTTTTAACATGCCAAATTCCCATGTACCACAGTACTGTCTTATGTCTAAGGATATTTTTTACCTATGTAGTAGAGCTGTATTACTATTATCCTTCTCATTTTTTTCTACTACCTTCTCCTATTGGTATCTTATGATTATATTACTTTGTTGTCTGTATGTACACTGAGAGCTTATGCACCAGAGACAAATTCCTTGTGTGTCCAATCACACTTGGCCAATATTGTATTCTGTTCTGTTCTGTTCCTATTCCAAATTAAAATAGCAAGTTCATCAACTATACAGCAAAATTGATCACCTTGATTTTCAAAAATCAAACCCCACTTAACACCTCCTCTCCCATGTTTAAGAACAGTTTATACATTATAGTTGCTCAGAAAAGACATACAATGCAAGTCTTAATTTTATTGCATTTTATCAAAACTCATTTTCCCCTCTTGGTTTGTGACTTGGCTATACTTTACATTACAATCCTATAGTACCACAATCTTTTGTTCTGCAGTTTTCAGTCACTGTGTAACTGGCATTCCATTACAAACAGCATCGTATAAAGCAAACTTTAGTATTTAAAAAACCTAAAGGTTTATTAATATTATTATTAGTGTTTTTGATGAGGAGGCTATGGGTGCCATAACCTATATGATGGGAATAAGGTATGGTTCATATCCAGCTCTGTATAATTTCACACACAAAGTTCTGAATTTGCTTATCCTTACATATATTACCATATATTTTCAACACACTTTCATTAGATATTTATTCCCACTTATGTTTCCATAACATGAAACATAACAGAAACAGCCTAAGGAGTTGCTACTTTGCATTGTATATGCCAACACAAACCCAATGAAATATACAGTGATATGATGAGTATGAGCACTCGATGCTCTTCTGTAATCTTCAGCCTCAGAGTTATCTATCACATCTTCCCAACATGGTACTATTCATTGTAGTTTTCAGAATCTCAAGCAGATCTGGCAAGGCAGAGTTAACTTTTTGTTATTTATGTAAGATAACATGGATGAAACTGAAACCAAAAAATGATTATATAGCTGCTTATTTTAAAACTGGAATGTTTATTAATTTTCAGTAAAACGTATTTTATACCAACCTTAATAAAATACCTTTTCCCTTCCAAAAGCAAAATACCTGACACATTCTATTTTTTTCAGGACTACAATAAGATTAAAAATCAATGATTCTCGTGAAGTCAGCCTAGGTAATCTCAATAAATCCATTAACCTGATTGAAGTGGGGCAAACCCATCTTACCAGAAGCCTGAACTTCATTGACATACTGTAGAAGATCTTGTCCTTGGTGGATGACATCGAAAGTCAGGTTATTCATGGTTAGTGCTTTGTCTGCATGGTGCTGAAGTCTTTGTTCAGCTATTGTAAGATCCTCAGTGTCAAAATCATTCATTTGTTGAGATAGTTCATCATTCCAAGATTCTAAGTCTGAAATGATCTAAGGAGAAGAAAATAACACTCATAAATTAGCAACAATAAGTTCTGAGATTTCAAAAGGAAGAGAATGAGTCTTAGAAAAGACTGAACATTTGGTAAAATATACCTGGACTCTCCAAGAAAAAGCTTTATCTTCATATACCATGATGACTAAGCAAAAAATAGCAAGAAACCAGTAAGTGTCATTGTTCTCTGTCATAGAGTTTGCATTCCCATGTTGTGCAGATGTCTTGGAAGATAATGGAAACTGTAGTCTGGGAGACCATTATTACACAAGAGGCTCAGTAACAAAGATTCTCTGGTAGAATTTTATGTATATTTTGTTTCATAAGGATTCCGTTATTGTGAATTGAGCTAATGGCTCATTGAAAAGCTTCTAGATCTTTAATATATATAGCATAATACTTAGGGACAAGAAGAACTCAAAAATTTCAAGATATGAACTCAAAATAAACCACAAGCAGATTGTTGTTACTAAAAGTAAAATAATGTTTCTTTAAAACTGGTATTTAGGAGGAAACGGACAATTCGAAGCATCTCACACTTAAGTTTTCTTGGGACCGAATAGTTATAAATATCGGTATATTATAGCTTTAAAAAGAGGACAAACATTAAGAACCTAACAAGACAGAAGTACAGTAGTCATCATAATTACATTTATATCAGCATAGAATGAAACAATTTACGTTACTTTAACCATAATAAAATTTGTTTTTCGCTTAGCATGTTATGCAAACATAATTTTGAATCTTTCGAACCATGATTTTGTGACTTACTCAATAAATCATGGCTAAAATAACTATGCTTAGCATGAAGTTGGGGTCCAGATGCTGTATTTTATGTTTAATATATAAATAAATGTTAGTAATTTGAAAGCAAGGCAGGTGAATGAATAATGGCTAATATTAGAAGTGAAAAGGGTTACTTCTGCAAGCTGTGGAATAACCATTATGCAATAGTCATTTCTGCATATAAAAATTTATGTAAACATTTTTTCTCAAGCAATCCTTTTACACAAATGAAGGCAAATCTTTTTACAAGCTCCACCGAAAGAACATAAATTTGCACCCAATTTTGAAAGAACAGGAAGGAGGCATGTAAATTACACCACAATTAAGGGTTTAATCATTGTCATACTCTAGGCTAGAGACTTTTGATGGGGACATGGCAAAATAGATGTCCTTGAAGTGGGAGTGGGACAGCATTCTAGCAGACATTGGTGACTGGAGGAAAGATCCTGGCCAGCTAATTCTCTCCAGAGAAGGAAGAGATTGTGAGATCACCCACATGTACTCTGAACAGCTGCTCCTCATGAGTAGATGGCAGAACCAAAGTTTTTACAATCAGTTGGGGAGTTGAGTGGTTTCCACTAAGCTCACAGTCCTAAAGTAGACTACATGGACATAAAGCTCAACTAAGTCTCATTTCTTAATCACTTTTGGATTGTTTCAAAGGTGCTTTTTTTTTCCCCTTCAAAAGGCAACTGGACTGTTTTTTCCTTGAAGAAGAAGAAGAAAACCTTTCGCTTCTTATCCAAGAAGTTCCATCAGTTCTGATGGTGGGGGGCGGAAGGATAAATAGCGACAGTTGCGACTGGATGGTGGAGGAATGGAAGGATAGGTTCTGATAGGATTGGGGTGGTGGTGGAAGGATTGTATTTCTTTGCAGTCATCTGGTCATTAGCACTCTCTGAGAGCTGTTGAGGCCATTTGTGGGGGTTGTCTGTGCCCTCAGGGTCACCTGAATCAGGGTGCAATTGGTTGTGGAATCTTCCTAGAACTGCTGCAAGGGCTGTGTTGTAAACTGGAGATAGCTGGTATCTTATTCCTCTGTTGAGGGAGGGCTGTTCAATTATAACACAGATGGACTCTTTTACCCCTCTTTCAAACCAGTGATCCTCTCTATCCAAAATGGGGACTTTTGTAGACAGTAAAATGTAAAAGGTACATTTTTGTAAAATGTAGGATAAAATAGACATGTTGTGATCTTTGATAACTCTTAACAGACCTAAGCTGACTATTAAATGATGTGCTCTTAAAATTTTGTTTATACTGTAGATAAGAGATGAGATATGGGAAGAAGATACTTTATTTCTGTATTTTAGGAGAAGGTGATATGTTATTAAAAGTTGTTTATACTTGTTCTGATGGAGGGGATATTTACTTCTTTATATATTTTTCTTTTTCTTTACTATATACTTACTTTTCAACATTTAATAAAATTATTGAAAACCAATCATGTTCTAGGCCCGCTGCATGACAACTTGCTATTGGAGGAAGGAGGATAGACCTAGTTATATAAGTGATGAATTTTTCTAAGGAATTTTATGGAAAAAAATAATGTGTGTGATTTGGGATATCCTATTCTAACATAAACTCTTCTGTTTAAATCTGAAAGCTGGTTTGGGAAGCTTTTATAAGAACACAATATTAATGTGTTTGTATTAAAAGCAAGGACTATTAATATTTATTGAGGTATCTAAAATTAAATATAAAAAGAAACAGAAGCTACACAAAACTTAGAAGGCAATCTACAGGGAATATTTGTACATTATTTTTTTTTTACTATAACAGGTACAACTATTTATTCCAAGACTCTTCATTATTTACCTTAGCCACATGAAACAGGCAAAATTTGGGGGGGGGGGGGAGAAACTATTTACATTATTACCTGAAAGCACCTTGACTTACTGCCTTTGGGAGATTTAATGAAGAAAAATGAGGAAAACTAACAGCATCCAAGTTTTTTCTTCTTGAAGAGAAACTCCTGTTTTTACACCAGTCCAAACCCTTACCGAGAAAAAGGAAATATTAAATACAGTGCAATATGGACTGCAGACTCACATCAATGGCATCTCTCTCAAAGATCCGCAACTGCAAAAAGAGCTCCAGCTTTATTTTGCGCTCCTGGAAGAGCTCCTCCATCTGGGATTGGGCCTCGTCCAGCTGCTGAAGGACTGTCTCAATGTGATTGATGGAGCTGTTATGAGGCGTCTTGTTGTTTGAGATGGCCGAATCCCTATATAACACAGAGAACAGGCATATACAAACAGAACCTGTCATATAAGCATGTGCATAGAGGCCAAACTCTTCAATCTTTGGTGACACATGTCCAAAATCATGTTCTTTCACCAACACGTTGCTTTGAGCTAGCAATATTGCCTACACAAACTACTTTATAATTAACAATTAACTAAGCTGCATTTTTTTCTTTACCAAGAATTAGGCTGCAATTATAGGTTGCAAGGAACATGGTTCGAAATAGACCAATGTGAACTCCTTCCTTTCTGCAGAGTGTAGTAGATCTGTGCTATGGCATTTTCCTTGACCCTCCCAGCAATGAGAGGGAAAGGAGGCAGAGAAACTCTTAGCCTGAAAAGTGCAGTAGGTTCTGGAAGGAAAAGAAGAGGACTCGATGCAAAGTTGATATTTCCACAGAAGGCCACATCCTCCTACCTCAGCTGCTGTATTAGATCCTCGCCTTCCTTGATAACATTCACTGTAACTTGCAGAGTGGTCTGCTGCTGCTGGCCAAACCTTTTGATCAGCTCCTGTACAGCCTCCACAGATTCAGCATAGACATCATCCAGCAATTCCTTCTGCAGCTCTTCCAGCCATGTCCAGAGCTGCAGGACAGAAAATACAATATGAAAGAAAACTGACTGTTAGATTAGGTTATTCTCTCCTTCAGCCCCTTCTTTTAATTATACTTGCAAGAAAACTGGTTATGATATGCAAAGATTAGTTGCTCAGAATTCATATGATTCTGCCAAAGTTTGTGTAATGCTCTAGTTACATCTCAGCTCCCATTTCCCCCATGTGCATCATAAGGACGACAAACTTGGCCTTCTCTTGCAGTGTTGTTACACTATTTCATAACTCTACCCTATGTCTTCATGTTGGGAGGCATGTATCCCTAGTTTCTGAGGACCTGCAGGGAGGAAGGAAAAGGTTGCTGACATCAAAACCTACTTGCAAGCTTCCTACAGGTAATCAGGGGTCCCCAAACTTGGCAACTTTAAGACTTGTGGACTTCAACTCCCAGAATTCTCCAGCCATTATAGCTGGCTGGAGAATTCTGGGAGTTGAAGTCCACAAGTCTTAAAGTTGCCAAGTTTGAAGACCTCTGAGGTAGATCAAGGTAGGAAACAAGATGACAGACTGCATGTACCTTTGAACTTGTCCCTGCAGGGCCCTTCTTAAATTGTAGCAAAAGAAATAGTAGATACAGGATTGTCTGCATTTTCTAAGATTAAATAAATATGCATTGATATTTCATTATATTAAACTTACACTGCTGATCACCAAAGTCTCTTTATGATCTGCAGTAAATTCAAACTAGAGATTGAAAATGATAATAAAAAAAATAAACAATTAAAATTTGTTTTGGAAAAGGTCTGTTTTTAGATCTTTATGAATGCCAAGAAGAAAAAAAATAAGTCCGCAACTCAGCAGTAGACATTTCAAAGAATAGGGGAAGGAAGTTACATTCAGAGTCAATCTTGAAGACTCTGAGACAAGCCCTTGGCAATTGCAGATAAACTTCCTCAGAAGATTTCCAGTTGCAAGAAAAAGTATGTGAACCCTTTAGGATTATGTGGAGTTTTGCATGAATTGGTCATAAAATGTGCTCTGAACTTCATCTAAGTCACAACAATGGAAGAACACAGTCTGCTTAAAATAATACTACACAAACATTAGATGTTGCCATGGTTTAATTGAACATAACACGTAAACATTCACAGTGCAGGGAGGAAAAAGTATGTGAACCTTTGGACCTAATAACTGGTTGACCCTCCTTTGGCAGCAATAACCTCAACCAAACGTTTCCTGTAGTTGTAGATCAGACCTGCACAACGATCTGGCGTAATTTTGGACCACTCCTCTTCATAAAAATGTTTCAGTGTCGCAATATTCTTGGGTTGTCTGGTGTGAATCGCTCTCTTAAGGTCATGCCACAGCATTTCAATCGGGTTGAGGTCAGGACTCTGACTGGGCCACTCCAGAAGGCGTATTCTGTGCTGTTGAAGCCATTGTTTTGTTGAATTACTTGTATGCTTTGGGTCATTGTCCTGTTGCATCACCCATCCTCTGCGGAGCTTCAGTTGGCGGAGAGATGGTCGTACGTTTTCCTGCAAAATGTCTTGATAAACTCTGGAATTCATTTTCC
>QLTV01002149.1:2540352-2554303 GCA_003457575.1 Thermophis baileyi
AGCCAGGAGTGAGCGAACCTTGACGCCAATCAGTGTGATGATATTGGGTGTGTTGCTGACAGCTGTCCTGCCCTTTAAAAACACACACCTGGTTTGGGTTTACTGGTTTCAAGAAGCACTGTCTGATGTGAACCATGCCTCGCAGAAAAGAGCTCTCAGAAGAGCTTTTACAGGACGACCACGCCTAGGGAGAGTAGCAACAGTGCTACACTTTCTCCATTTGTAGACAGTCTGTCTTACCGTGGACCCATGAACATCAAGGCTTTTGGAGATACTTTTGTAACCCTTTCCAGCTACATGCAAGTCAACAATTCTTGATCGTAGGGCTTCTGAGAGCTCTGTTCTGCAAGGCATGGTTCACATCAGACAGTGCTTCTTGAAACCAGTAAACCCAAAACAGGTGTGTGTTTTTAAAGGGCACGACAGCTGTCATCAACACATCCAATATCATCACCCTGATTGGAGTCAAGGTTGGCTCACTCCTGGCTCCAATTGGCTCTTGGAGAAGTCATTGGGCTAGGGGCTCACATACTTTTTCCTCCCTGCACTGTGAATGTTTACATGTTATGTTCAATTAAACCATGGCAACATCTAATGTTTGTGTAGTATTATTTTAAGCAGACTGTGTTCTTCTATTGTTGTGACTTAAATGAAGTTCAGAGCACATTTTATGACCAATTCATGCAAAACTCCACGTAATCCTAAAGGGTTCACATACTTTTTCTTGCAACTGTATATATCTTTAAAAACAATGAACTAAGGCAGCTGACTCCTGAATTTTGTACCAAATAAGATTGCTAGACTACACACAAAAGAGCCCACTGTACATGTTACAGCAGTTAAACTGAAAAGGTTACTTGTGTCTGTATCACAGATTTAAGTTAATTATAGGCTTCAGTTGATTTATCAATTGTAGAAGAGAGAAGAGACCTGCCAACATCAGCTCAGAGTCTATCTCGGTCAGCAGCAGGAACTACATGAACAGAATACCAATACTGTTCCATCTACTTCCCTGAGCCCGGTCTACATTTTATAAGCCATTACATGACAGATGGCAAAAAAAACCAGCAAAAAACCCTCTCAAAAAAAAATCCCCCCCCAAAAAAAACCCCTTCCAAAAAAAAGATGGTGGCGTCCACGGACCGGCACCAACAGAACCGGCTCCATGATGTCACCAGCGGTTTGCTACCGGTTCTATAGAACCGGTGCAAACTGGGAGGAACCCACCTCTGATGCAAAGGCAAGTAGATACCACTTCAATGGGAAGGTAATGTTCCGTGCACCTAGGCATATAGTCAGGCTGGCCACATGACCGCAGAAGTGTCTTTGGACGCTGCTGGCTCTCTCTGGTAAGAAATGGAGATGAGCACTGCTCCCTAGAGTCAGACACGACTGGATAGGGGAAACCTTTACCTTTATGCCACCTTATTCTGGCAATTAAATCACAGCAATGGGATGCATGCAGGGCTTACTTTGAAAAGTGCTCAGCCACTTCCACTAATCCAAAATAAAGTTGTAGGGTTACCTCCCTGGGAACCCTACAACTAGTTTTGTGACTAGAAGGATTTTCTCAGCTGGGTTGCTCTTGTCTATCCCAGGAGGCTTATCCCAGGTAGTCCTCTACTTATGATCCTATTTGAGTCTGGAATTACAGTCGTAAGTTGTGGCAATTCATTATTAAGTATGTGACTTTGCACGATTTTATGACCTTTTTTTTTTTTGCAGTATTCGTTAAGTGAATGCCATGATCCTTATGCAAATGCAAGTGGTTGTTAAATGAACTCATTTGAGTGAATGGATGCTTTTTGCCTGAAACTGGAAATAAACGCAAGTTTCCAGCAAAAATGACAAAAATTGTACTCACATGCCCATGGGTTGCTACAAACAGCCAAAAACACAGGCTGGTTGCCAATCATGCAAAATGACAATAAGTGACTGCGGGGGGAGGGGAGCCATCAGAACTTCAAAACTGAATTGTAAGTAGCTCTGGGGAAGTCCACTGTAACTTTGAATAGTTGCTAAGCAACCAGTCATAAGTTGAGGACCACCTCTAGAGAAATCCCAGAGATAGCAGCCTATGTATTTTATGCTTATATTCCTGGCTTTAGAAATAATTTTAAAATCTTTTTTTAAAATGTTGTATTTTCCATTTACTGTCCGCCTTAGTGAAGTGTGAAATTATGAAATCATGGTTTAAAACAATATGTGCACCAAGATATCATATCCTCTAAGTCACTGACTAAAACAACAACCTTTAACTGTTACTGAACGGTAAACAATGTGAATTAGTATCTGAGCCAGCCAAAACCAGATTCTCTGTCTTCCAGTTAGAAGCTGCAGGGTAATTGCATAACTATTCCAATTCATAGTAGTAAATTATGATTATGGTGTTTGCCGGGAGCACTAACTGAATGTCAGCTGAATTACTCTTTGCAGTACGTTTCTTCAGGCAACTTTTGCTCTGTTATTATTTGGACTATTATTATTTTTACTTACATAAGCTTGATATGTTATTTCTACGATGGCCAATGGCTAAAACCAGAAACTAACAATTTAAGGAATATGCTCAGAAAAGCTTTATATAACAATTTAATGTTTCAACATATGACAATGCAGATGCAGTGAAGCTGAATAGAAGTAAATGTATATCTATAGTAGTCTACATACAGTATGTGTATGTTTACATAATTTGTGAAGAAAAATAACAGCATCTGCTATTCAACTTTACATCACCTTTGAGTATGCAAGCCTCATTTAATTTCATGATTGTGAGCAATGAGTTTAATTTGTATGAAGTTGTTGAATTTTTCTTGATGTCATTTAAGCTATGATCATTTTCTGAGATCACCTCATCATACGAAAAACACTCTAACGCAGCCTAAATATATTGTCAATCAAATCAGTGAGAGAAACAGCAATACTCTATACTGATTTGCAGGCGTTGAGGGCGCATGCACACCCATAAACAAGACAAGCAAATAGTAAAGTTGTGTTATGTTTCTGTAATAATGACTCTTTTTCAAGGTCATGAAATTTCACACTTGTAAAAAAATAAATGTCAAAATATTTTTATGTTCCAAATGTAATTTTTAGAGAATCTGTCAGCTTCTTTCTCGGTCTTCGTATTTAAGCATTTCTATAGTGAACTCTGAAAATCTAGCCTAGATTGAAAAAAACGAGACAGACTATTTCTTAGTTTCAAGAAATAGTCGGTCTCATTTTTTTCATTCTAGCCTAGATTTTCAGAGTTCACTATAGAAATGCTTAAGTATGAAGACCGAGAAAAGAGCTGACAGATTCTCTAAAAATTACATTTGGAACAACAAATATTTTGACATTTATTTTTTTTTACAAGCCATTGAGGAATGTTTTTTAAAACACCAGGCAAAAATGTTTAGGCACTACATCTCATGGATTTGTCTTCATCAAACAAATACCCATACTTCCACCAATAGTTGACATAGCTGATTTTTTCCTACTTTTGGCACAGCTAGGCAAAAACCTGGGCCAATTCACATTCCACTTTTTCCCACCCGGGAAAGGGAAGTTATTTAAATGCACATTTGTACAGCTGACAGTTAGAAAGTTATGTGTTCAGACAAATGCAGACATTAGTCAAAGCATTTTTTGAGCAAAAAATAACAGCTTTGAATTACTCAGTGAATGAAGCTAAACTGCCCTCTGGGATGCAGACTACAGTTTCTGCCATTAATTCCTGCTCTGAGTTTTCCACCTAAGTAACTGTTGCTATAAACAGTTCTCCTAATGACTTATTCTGTAAGATTTATCCTTTTACCCCAGCTCAAGACAGAACCAGAATGCTTAGCAAATACTAATAATCTTACAAATGAAGACAAATATACATGTCTCAGGATAATGTTGTAAGATCAAATATGGGTCGGTCACCGGGACTAGAGTTTTACTCTTTACTAATAATCTTTCTAGATTTGAATTTTGGTACTGGAAAATTAGTTTAACCATTATCAAGAACTATATAGTGGTGCCTGCAGCTAAAAATACTAGAAAAGCTTATTTCATCCTCATTTAGATCTGGTTGTTGCCAGTGCAGATTACAAAAGCCTTTGTTCCACTTTTTTTTGCTCTAAAAGGTTTATTTAAATGCTACGTTTTAAAAGTTTGTTTTTTTTAAAGATCCTTTCTTCTGTTATTACAAATAACTAGTGATCATTGCTGCCTGAGCTATTTTTCAGTCAGCTCTTTCCTGCTGGAGTTGGTTGCAACTACTTTCAAAACTGAACAGATACTCACTGTAACAGTGACAAGTTCCAGCAGTCTCTGTAGTGTCCATTTCCTGACAGGGTCTAACTCCAAGGAGTGATACTCATTTACATTGAATTGCTGTTTTTTCGCTCTCTCTCTTGCACACATTCACAAACATCTATGAACATACTTAAAATCACTGCTCTAAACTCTGCGATTGTCACCCCAGACTCCTAGCATACAAGACATAGACTGAAAATCCCTCACTCTGAAACTCAAAATCTTGACAGACCGAACCCTCTCTGCTACATGTTTTTTATTGGATCATCTTGCGCATTTTCTTAAGGCTACTACATCAGAGCTCCAAAAGGCTGAATGAGCACAGCAGGGCAACAAAAACTTTGGGGGGGGGGGGGGAATTTATTAGCTGCTAGTGTTTATCTGCCTTTTTGCAGCTCAGATCTAGTAGCCGTAGGCCTTTCTCATCTCTCCTACTGTTCTTCTGCAACCCTATAATTCCAAAAGTTGTTTGATTGTACCAGTTTGTTTATTTTTAAACTCCCACTTAAAATACTCCAATATTCTCCTGGTAGTTCTACTGCTACCACCAGGCTAATCTGTTGACTAGTATTTCTGGAAATACTTCAAAGCATACCAAGGGCTTCCCATCATTAACTCACTTTTGAAAAAATGCTTCTAGATATGTTGGGGAGTTGAGAGGCATTCTGAAGCTATGGAAACTGATGGTTAAAGGACAGCACACCTAGTTACCTGAGGAAAAGTTATTTTGAAACAATAAAATAAAGCAAATCACAAGGATCAATGGTTTCTTCATGTAAAATATAACAACACAGGTGCCAACCTACAGTCCATTTTGGCTTTCTTTTTGTAAAATAATGACATGGTATAATATGTCATATATTGCTGTTCATCTGAGGTTGTATTTACCTACTTCTGAGAATTGCTAAGGACCAGATGATTTTTTTTTATTATGTCCTGATACATAAGACCATAGAATTCAAAGAGGGTACTTTCTTTTTCACATGACTGTAGCTTGCCTTATTTTACCTGTAATATAAGTAACGCTCTGAAGCAAGAATCTAAGATCAGAAAAGTGCAACGTTTATTTATCTGAAGCATTTTGTACTCTGCTCTTTAGCCAAAAGAGTTCTAAGAGTGACTCAGAGTTAATAAAAAGCAATCTAACTCCTGATTTCAGATTTACAAATTTTAAAAAAAATCAAAAACATGATTATGACATAGAATAGAGAAAAGGTAGAAGAAAAAACAAATTTGGGCAACCCTGAACAATTAACAACTGGAAGTATCAACTTTGTCACATACTTTCCATTTATTTTTTCCTCATCTTTGGCAACAGGTAATAGTCATGCCTTCTTTTGCCTCCTGAATCTTTTTGCTGAATATTCCTATAAAGCTGACTGCTGAGCCAATTACTCATAAATGTACAACTATCCTTTAGATTTCCCTTCGCTTTCTAGTATAAACAAATCCAGTAAAGATACATAAGAAGAAAAGAAATTTCTTATTAAGAGCCAAGTTTACCATTTATGTGTTACATTAATAATGAAGTAAGTATAATGATAGATAGGAAGTTGCTTTGTAATGGGATAACAGCTTAAAGTGCTGGAAGGAGGGAGGGAAACTATTTTTTAATCCTTTTCATTAAATATAGAACAATAAAACCTCTCTCCTAAAAGAAGAAATATTCCATTTATTGACAGAACAAAAAGTTAGAGCAATTTATTAGCCATACTCTTGTATGAATTCTCATTATACATACTTTAGTAATCAGGGAAACAGTGGCATTTTCTCATGTTTAAAAGAAAATATAATTCTTCCTTCTTTATTTTGACCATTTTTTTTTGTTTGCTTTTTATTCTATTTTAAAGATAACACTTTTGGGGAGACTTTTCCACTATTTTTTAACCTGAGAGAAATTGTGTGGCTGACTTTTTGTAACACTTTCTGCAGCCACTAGATATGAAATCTCCAATGTAGAAGCTAGAGTACCCACGTTGTAGTCTGCTGAACTCCCAATCTCATCTTTCAAACACTCTTTTAATTGAAAAAAAATGAGGATTTAGCACGCGGAAAGGGAAGGAAAGAATCTCGAACAACATCTTTATTTTCAGGAATGGCCTCTGGGCCACAAACATTTTCTTAGAAAATGGCTTCAACCCAATGCATTTAGAAACATATGATTCCCAGCAGATAACAGTTAAGTAGAGATAGAAAATAGCATCCAGCAGCAGGGAGAGGAGACAGTAATAGGTAACATTCTGGGAAATGTGTGATTTGTACTTTTTATGTCTTCCATGGAGGAAAGGGAAAGCTTATCCAGCTCCCATTTTGTAAAAGTGCCTACTATATGCTCTCAAAACACCAAATGAGTCCACCACCCAAAAATGATTGTGGAGCCTCCTCTGATATCACTTGGACTAGTCTAGTTAAACATGACAGTGAATAACTTTAAGGAAAGGGAACAGATTATAGTTTTGAGGAAAAATTTAAACTGAAAGAGCATTTATATATTACACCCTGAATACTAGTGAAATTTACACTAACCGCCTTGAATTCGTTTGGTTTCTCTCTCTCGGATCACTAATTCTTTTAATTGCAATCATTAAATGATTGCTTGTCCCTTCACAGAAAACTACTATCCAATGCATTCTTTACATAGTGTAGTACCTAATGTATTTGAGTAGCTACCTGGCTTCCAAGGCCTAAAGCTAGTATCTACCTTGATCACCTACATTTTTATTTGTGTTTTAGTGTTTCAAGTGGGGCCAGAACTCACCCTAGAGTGCACCCAACTTAACAGCATTCTGAGGCACTGGAAGAAATTAAAAGAGCAGCTAACAAAGCAGATAACCAATGCTGTTTGAAAGGAAACCTGCCAGGGTCCATTAGAAGGAATAGGGACCCAGAAAATGGTCACATTGTTAAGGATCTGTTGAAAGACCAATTCTGCCTTTGCTGCTGTAAGTTTATATTTTAGCTTCTGAGCATGCACTTACAAAGATCCTGATGTTATTTGTTGTTTTGTTTACCTCTTTAACATGGGTATGAAAAGACACAGACATGTCCAGTAAGATTTTGCGCTGTTCCACCCGCCGAACAAAATCTTGTATCCGGTCTTCCAACTGATGGGCTGCTTGATAAATCTCTTCAGGGTCACACTCTCCTGTCTGTGCCAGCTGCTCAGCTGCTTCTAGCAATTTGTCTGCATTAGTATATGTGTTCTGCAGAAATGGCAAGAAAATAAGAGTTGCAGAGGGATTTTACAAACATTTATACTGACCCACAAACAATTCCCAAAATTCCCATTTTGTAACCTCTGATGTCCTACAAGACTGCACTACTGAAATCTAGCAGTACATTGCTGAACTGCTGAGGCATGATTTCCAATCAAGATTTGGTGGCAAATGGAAGAAACCATGTATGCCAAGCTTCCAGTAGGTTTCATCTTCCTCTAAAAGATGAAAGAAGCAGAGTATAAACCCTGGATTCTCTGGTGATATCATCACCCTATCTTTTGTAGACCCATGACTACCAATAAGCACATGGATTAAGATACTGCACTTACAGGAGAACATTTGCAAGTCTGTCATTTATCTTCATATTCACAACTGATTTTGGTAAATGCTTTTATGATTATCTTATGTTACTTGCTTTGTGTGCAAAAATTGGAAGGAAAGTCACGCATAGCCCTGGAGTCAAGGAAGAAAGGTGTGATGTACTGTAATGCAGGTGTTTATTAAAAATTTTCAACAAAATAAATAACAATAAAACAACATTCAGCCTATTTCATATCACCAGGGATCATTGGATTACAGGGTTTTCAAATGAGATCTATTTAAATCTTCCGCAGTTAGTTATCAATGGAACACAACCCAGTAATATGATGTACCCATGTGACCCAGCCAATTTCAGAAGGGCTTTGAGTTATTAATTGACATGAACAAAATCTTTATCTAGAGAAAAGGGAGGGTAAAATGCTAGCTGGGGAATTAGGTGAGTTGAAGTCTGTACATCTTAAAGGTGCCATATTTGAAAAACACTTTGTTTTAGTACTTGTTTTTAGAGTAATCAAGGTTATCACTGCTTATTTATCCTCTGTCTTTGAAAAATCATCTGGGCTCAGCTCCTATAAACATTTGCAAACTTTATTTTATAGGAACTGGAAGCTGTCTTGCCACTATCCTACTGCTTTATTCCTTTGGCTACAAAATGTCATAATGTCTCAGAAGGATTCTGGAATGATACAAATATTATGATAAATAGACACATTTGCTGGCAGACATCCTCCTATTTTTTCCCCTCTTCGCATATGTGCCTTGCAGCCACAATCAAGCAAATAAATTTTTATCAAATAAAATATCAAGCTACCGAAAACTGTGCTTGAACACTAAGACTCTACTTCATGTTTCACAGTAAAATAAATAAGCTACCTCATCACACTTGTAAACAAGAAATCATACCCCCCTACAGGCTAAATAAATCATAAGAATTCAAGGGTAGTTTGACTATGTTGCATTATACTTTGTTGCATTATACTTTGTCAAGCCTCGCTGACATCTTCAAATGCAACTGAAATCACTGTACAGGGGGAAGACAAGATGTGAAGGATCTCCCCTATAAATTACCATGCTCCTACTTATTTGTAGAGGTATACAAATAAAATCCGTTCTGAATCATTTTAAATTTGTAATGTTTTGCCCATCCCTACATATTTGCCCATCATGGGCTCTGGAGAAAGAGAATAAAATGCTCAATAATTCAAGACTAATGGTTACATGAGCAATTTATGTTCTAGAGTTAGTGAGCTGCCCAATAGCTCATTTCTAATAATGCACACCTTTCCAGGTGGTATAGGGGATGTTCAGAACAGCGACTGGCAGCAATAGAACTTATTTCAAGGTGGCTACAAACTTTCCCATAGTTCAGGCAATGAAGATGCACACATAGACATTCGTATAGGTGAGTGCAAGGTATGGTTTTAGGGCAGATAATAATACCTGCCTTGTTGGTCCATTTTCCATTTTCTTTTGCTGAGAGTACACTGACTGTGGCAAGGTACAAGTTCAACAAATAAATCAACAAATACATCATATAAATGTTTTTGGCAGAAAAAATGTATAAACAATTAAATGGATTTCTTCAGTGCAATTTTTAAAAGATTACTTTAGAAGAGATTTTATGTATTGTTTTAGTCATCTTGGCTTCTGGATACACCATCTCTCTATTTATTGCATATATGTGGCTATTTATTGGATTTATCCAATGGGGAGAAAGGTTTTAAATTTAATATCCCACTACAGGTAGTCCTTGACTTACAACCACAATTAAACCCAACATTTCTGTCACTAAGCAAGACAATTGTTAAGTGAGTTGCCCCATTTCAAACCTTTCTTGCCACAGTTGTTAAGTGAATAACTGCAGTTAAGTTAGTAACATAGTTGTTAAATGAATCTGGCTTCCTCATTGACTTTGCTTGTCAGAAAGTCGCAAAATTGCAACTGTCATAAATAGTTTCCAATCATCTGAATTTTGATCATGTGACCATGGGGATGCTGCAACTGTTGTAAGGGTGAAAAATTGTCATAAGTCACTTTTTTCAGTGCCACTGTAACTTTGAATGATCACTAAACGAACTGTTGTAAATCGAGGACTACCTGTATTAGAGATTCTCCTTTCCCCAATACATGAGTAACAAACTTATGTCTGTGTGTCAGGATTTTTTTTAAAAAAATTGGTTACTGAATTAAAAACTGCCAATTAAAACTAATCACCTGTAAAATAAGTTACCCCATTTATAAATGCACTCGATTCTCTCATTTAAATATATTTAACATTTTTACTCAAGGACACAAAACTACCTCATGGATATGTTCCATCAGAAACAGTAAAGAGGGAGGAGAAACAAGATGGAAATGATGTGAAGGAAAGGGGTACCTTCATTAAAGGGGAAAGAAAACTGGATGGAGAGGAGCACTAGGGAGACAAATGAAGAAGGAACAAAAAAGAAAGATTAAATGTCAGATCCTGCAAGGCGCCCATGCTTTCAAGCTGCAATGTTTGCAACCAGTTGTATCTCCTTGTTGCTTGTTTCAAACTGGTTGCAAACACTGCAGCTTGAAAGCATGGGCGCCTTGCAGGATTTCCAGCCATGACCTTTTTCAAATGAATGCCAAGGATAGTGCTAATGATGAGCCCCTACCTGAGCCACTTCTTCAAAGTCTTCGTGGCGCTTCTGCAGTGCTCTGGCTCGATGCAAAGATTTCCCAACTCCTGTATGTTTACTAAGGAAAGCTTCTCCATGATTTTCGATCCAATCCAGCACCTGCAAGAGAGATCATTATGAACGAAATCCAATTGTCTATTTGAAAGTTTCTTCTAATGGGTTCTGCTGTTGTGGAACATAATAGAATAAATCAACTGAAGCTATCGTTCATTATTTTCCTAACAGACTTCCCTAAAATGTTTTACTGTATCATGGAATATAGATATTCCAGAGACAAATTCAAATATCAGTGAAAATCCAGCAATTATTAACATTCTTA
Source organism: Thermophis baileyi (assembly GCA_003457575.1). NCBI lineage: Eukaryota > Metazoa > Chordata > Lepidosauria > Squamata > Dipsadidae > Thermophis > Thermophis baileyi. The sequence goes on from QLTV01002149.1 coordinate 2,551,158, forward strand.
CTCCATATGAATTTTACCTTAGGATTTATATATGTATAAAAACTTCCACTACCTGGATGATATTGTTATAAGTCCAGTAGTTCAGACACCCAGACTGGTGGCAATTTCTCTCACCAAAGTTCGTAATGATAAAAATCAAGTTCTCCATTTACTGCTGAGTTTGTAAACTAAGTAATCAAGTTGTCTGCTATGGGGATATGTGGCCTGCTAATAGAAAAAGCATCCTTTTGAAATCAGCAAAGGTCCAGCTACTCCAGCAATCATTCTCACAGTTAGAAAAATTTGGGAAACTAAATTAAATTATCCTGAGAAAAAACACTCCCCCATCTCAAATACTGATACATGGAGCTGCCTCTAAATTCTACATTGCTTTATGAGATTAATTTCCCATGCCACTATCCAATAGACTGTGCATGCAGGAATATCACCAGTATCTTCTGTAAACCAGAGATTCTAGGTCCTATCTGCAAAATTCCTTGGCAGACAAATTCATACAGAAGAGTCCCTGAGGACATGATGTTTGAAAATCACTGAACTGAAATGCAATTTTACCCTGACCCAAGGAGCTGCCCCTTCATGCTTCACCATAAAATGCAAGATTTCAATTGAACCATCTGGCAAAAATTTCTTTCCATTCACTTTCTTTCCATTCCATTCAAGTCCCAATGATTTTAGTAATCAGGATCTATTCAGTAACTAAACATTCTGGGAACTGAAGCCAACATATACATCCCTATACTATGGCAATTAAAGCAGTAACTGAAACAAGATGTTCCCTGTTCTGCAAATTCTCTACAGATACATCATACCAGCAAGTATTTGTACAACTAAGGAGCTCTTCCTTGAATATGAAGCCTATACAAGAAATGTTTGGGGGAATGGCATGTCCCGTACCAGTCAACTTTCACCCTGGAGCCTGCAGAGGGAACCCTTACTCATCAAGCATCTGCTTAAATTAGCTTGAGATAATATATTCACTCTTCACTATACAACATGTCTGCCTGACCAAGTACCCCTCAAAGATATAAGAAAATAAAAAAATATTACAAGAAAAGCGTATGACTTCTGCTAAATCTGACTTCTGATCCTTTGGTTTAATGTTGACTATTTGGGCTAGCATAGCTCTCCAAGTTCTCAGAACCACTGTTTGATATCCTGCATAACCACAAAAGACAGCAAAGAAAAAAAAGGAAACCATGCCTTTATCATTATGTCATCAACTCTGTAAAGTCCTTTATTCCTCTGCCTTAGTCACATTCCAAGTAAGTACTTAGCCAACACATCAAAAAAATGAACCAATTTTCTTTCATCATATGGCAATTGTGGAGTCTATGAATCTAAAGCAACATCTCAAAACCTTGTTAAAACAATAAATCTAATTCAAATATTTCACTATTATGTATTATTGCAATTTAGAATCCAAACTACAATCTGAGCTTCCAAGCTAAGGCCATTATTTAGAATTACCAGTCTACTTTAATTTTCATTCTAATCCCATTCTCAATATATGGAAGTTTTTGGAGGCACACACCAACCATAATTTTTATTTTGTTACAGTTGTATCTTACCTTTTCTTTACAAGCTCAAGGCATCTTACATTGGATCTCCCTTCCTTTTCCCCCATGACAATAGGGAAAGATATGAGATAAACTAGCATGAAAGAAATGAATGGCCAAAAGTCACCCAGTGAATTCCCACAGTTTGAGGTAGAAGCTGAACTGAGTGTCCCCAGTGACTGTCCAACAGCTGTATTACAATAGAGCAGATAAGTTACTCTTTGATCCCACTGCTATTATGAACCTAGTGAGATCATCTGTTGCCATGGAGTGAGATATCATAACTATGCTGATGATACCCAATGATACATCTCTGCCCCTGGCAAATTAAGCAATGCTATGGAAGTCTCATCCAGGTGTCTGAAGGCTGTGAGGATCTGGATGAAGAACAACAGGCTTCGGCTGAACTGTGGCAAGAGTGGCATTGGGTTTTGGGGCATGCTGGTTCTAAGATTATGCCATTTTTGGTGCTGCATGGTCCTGAATTGTATGGCCCCCAGTGAGCAATCTGAGGTTCCTCTTGGGCTCAAAACTCCTGCTTAAAAGAGCAGGTGGTGATTGTAGCTAGAAGGGTCTTTGAACAATTTTGTGTTGTGCACCAATTATGCCTGTCCCTGAACTGGAGGGCTCTGCTCACAGTTACTCGTGTCCTAGTCACTTTCTGATTCAGTTATTACAATGTGCTTTACATGGGGCTGTCCTTCAAGAGTATCCAAAAACTTCAGCTGGTGCAAAATGCAGAAACATGCACGGTTATGCGTGCATCTAGAACAGCACGTTACCTCTTCTCCGTGAGCTTCATTGGTTGCCAACATGCTTCTGAGTCCAATTCAAAGTGCTGGTTTTGACCTTAAAGTCCTTCACAGCATAGAGTCTGGTTATTTGCAGGATTGTCTCTTCCTGATTACATCTGCTCATCCCATCAGATCAGGCAAGAAAGGCCATGTTGCAGGTCCCACCTATCAGGGATCTACACTTAGCGGGCCCGAGAAAATTGGCCTTATCTGTCTTGGTGCTCACCTTATAAATTCTCCCCCTTCCCAAACTCAGATCACATCCATCCCATTTATTTTCTGGAAATTCCTCAAAACCTGGCTTTGTCATTAGGCCTGGGGGTCTCAGGGGACTGGTGAGATCTTGAGGATGCTCTGTTGTTGATCAAATTTATTTATTTATTTTATTTGTTTGTCAAGAATGTATTAGATAACAGATATAGGTATAAACATGATTATTAATACATGAAATGTATACAAATAAAAGGGGGCATTAGGACAGGGACGGTAGGCACGTTAGTGCACTTATGCATGCCCCTTACAGACCTCTTAGGAATGGGGTGAGGTCAACAGTAGATAGTCTAAGGTTAAAGTTTTGGGGGTTTGGGGAAGAAACCACAGAGTCAGGTAATGTATTCCAGGTATTGACCACTCTGTTGCTGAAGTCATATTTCCTGCAATCAAGTTTGGTGCGGTTTACCTTAAGTTTGTATCTATTGTGTGCTCGTGTATTGTTGTGGTTGAAGCTGAAGTAGTCATTGACAGGTAGGACATTGTAGCAGATAATTTTATGAACTAGGCTTAGGTCATAACGAAG